>JADRCH010000269.1:1984806-2097475 GCA_019843965.1 Rhynchomys soricoides
CGGCAAGCCTCAGCAATCTCATGCCTCTGTCCTCCACAATACTAGGGTCAGTCACAGGAGCACACGTGGCCACACCTAGCTTCTTATGTAGGTTCTGGGAATTGAACTCACATCCGCATACTCGCACATGCACTCCTATCCCGAGTCATTCCCCCAGCCTCAGTATCTTCCCTTCAAGTCTGACATGTGTTTTATTTCTCACAGGCAATCTGAACGGTCCTTAAGATGCTGCCCCAGAACCAGGATGCGTGCTTTCCCCGAGTTGTGAGACTGTGATGCTGGGAAGCTGCTTGCTGGTGTGAGTGGCATCACCAGATTTCAGACTGCTATAGCCAGAAAGGTCTTGTCCATCACAGAGAATCAAAATGGTCAGTGACCCACAAATGATACTGTGAGTTGAGTGAAACCTTAGTTCAGCCATCTAGTCCCAGCCTCTTCTTCCAAACTGAAAGTCTGGGAAATAAAAGTTACAGTTTCAAACCCGCATGATGTAATAAAGAGGGGCTCAGAAATCATGACCTAATGTAGAATCAGATTCTTTGCTCTGGCAGTTTACACCGTGTACAAATCCACTGGCTTCTCAAAAGCACGTTCAAACTCCTCACACATCTGCTCACCAATATCACTATCTGTATTAGCTATAATATTCCGATGACTTGCTGCACAAAATGTGACAGAGTGCAGGGCAGTATGGATGTGGCCACGCCAGGGAGGGCACTGTGTGACACGGAGTCCGAATTACCTCATACCTTGAGATTGGCAGGCTCTCCTATGGGGGAGTGGGAGCAACCCCTTTCCTTCCTTTCGCTAATAAGTCCCATTAACTCCTGTGCCCAACTTTCGATACTCCCTGCCTTTCGCAAGAAGTGTCACCAACTTGATGACACAACGCTCTGCCTGTTTGCATTACCAAACACAGGAAGTGCCATAGGGAAACAGGCTGCTCCTTAAAAAATGACTTCAGACACTTGATGTAGATGTGACAAACCACCATGCTGATTTCCAGGTAGGAGATTCTGGTCTCATTTTATACAGAAATAAGCCAGTGAAACAAGCAGACACGGACTTCAGCTTGTAAGCAATGCCAGAGTATTGATGGCTTATGATAAATCCACCCTACTTTTCTTCTCAGAGTATTTGTATGCATGTGTGTGTGCTGTCTACACAAACATGCAGGTGTGCGTATGTAGGTACACAGGGCCTGCGGCAACCCCACCTCATCAGACAAGGCAAGCCAGTCAGTCCCAACTGAACCACAATGAGCCGTGCAGTAGAATTCAGATGGGTATTGTTGGATATTAGTTATATCTTTTAATTAGAATAGTTTTAAAAAAGATTAAGTACTGCAAGTTAACGACGTGCTTGAAAGAAAAATGAAACCGTACAAAGAATTACCAGGTAGTGAAAATTTTGGCAGCTCATTTGCCTTTCTAAAGTGATCAGTTCTCCCTCTTCACACACATACACACACACACACACACACACACACACTCACACATACACACATCACCCTACCTTACACACAAACCTACACATTCACACAACACACACATACACACATACACCCAACCTTACACACACACACATTCACACTCATACACACCCACAAACACATACATACATTCAAACATCACACACACAATCATCCTATCTTACACACATGCACACACACTCACACATGCTTATTCACACACACGTTCACACAACACATACACACACACAACTTTACACACACACACACATCATCCCCACCTTACACACGCACATACTCACACACATATGCATTCATACATATACACATTCACACAACACACACACACCTCACCTTACACACACACACACACACACACACACACATACAAACTGGGAATCCCTTAAGCAGTGCCATCCCTAGTGAGCTGTTATAGGCCAGTGGGGTAAATAGTGGAGCTGACCCTTGGCAGGATCAAGGACAGACAGCTCATCCGCACAGAAGTGTACTGAGAGGACTTCCTGTCCTGATTATCACAGTTTTAAAAATTAGATTCTTTTCTCATATGATAATTCCTGATTGTAGCTTCCCCTCCCTCTTTTAGTTTGGAATTCCACCCCCGATGCTCTCAGAGGACGGTGTGGAAGGAACACATATGTGAAGAACTGATAGCTGCAACAGGGAGAGAAACTCTCAACCCCCACCTTTCTGACTGGCTTTTTTCTGTGGGGAGCCTCTGGTTGGCTTTGGCTGCTGTAACCAGAAATGAGCCCAACTCCGGCCGAAACAGATTTATTATTCAAGGGATCCTCTGAGGCTCCCCTTCCCCTCTCTACTAAGGTTGGCTTTTAGTGACTTTAGGAACTGTGACTTAAATCACCCTGAATCCCATTCCTTCTACATAATCTTAATGACTAATCTGTTCTTTCTTCTGCCAAGAAGAAAGGATGCTCCTCCTCACCCCTCCACTTCCCGTGGCCAAGATCCATTCCACCGATATTTAATATAATCGCCTGCCACCAGCTAGACACCAGGCAGGCAACACTGACACCATGTCTGTTCTTGTGAAATTCCCCCCTCCCCTGTAACTCTTTGGCTCTATAAAACAGACAGCCAGACTAGTCTCTTTTGAACTCAGAATATGTTTTCTCAGAGGAAGACGATCCCTCAGAAAGCTGTTTCCTGTCTCAGAATTCCCTGTAAACTTGAAGGTTGATGATGAATGTTCATGTAATTGGCCAGACACAACTTTAAACATTTTATTTAAGGAAATAATTGTTAATTCATTGTTTTAAAAAGTTCTACCTTTCTGCTCTTTCAGAGTAAATTTGGGGAGCTTATCACAAAACGAACTTGATTGTAGTGGACACGAATTGGCAATCCGAATCCCAATAAATGCCCTGGGAAAAGGCCATTCTAACTCTGGGAAACCCCCACAATCTTGTGCCTGGATTTCACAGACATGGAATTTGAATCTAATAAGTGTTAATAACAGAAAAAGATTGTTTCTTCTTTGCTGACCCATCATCTACCTGCAAGAAACAAATTTAAGATACTTACCTTTAAACGTTTTTGAAAGCCATTTAAAGAAAAATAGACAAAAAATAAAATGAAGGTTTAAGTCAGCACTGAGTTTGTTGGAGTAATCAAGTCTCTTCCTCCCTCAGCAGTTATGTTTTGTAATAAACATAGGCTGTCATTTTTGTATTCTTCAATGCTCTCCACGTTAGTGCTAACTTACATAAGCAAGCTCACAGACTGGAATGTGCTTCATTCTCTTCCCCTAGCCTAGCTGTGATTCTGTCTTTGTTGTTGTTTGGTTGAGTCACCTTGTAATATTAGAATCTTTTGTAGAAATGTATTCCTGGATGAACAAACCCCTCTGGGCTCCTGAAAGCCTTACCTTCGCTGAGTGAGACTGACCAGCATGAGGAGTGCGCAGGATCTAGCTCTTGACCCATAATTTTCTATGGGAAAGTCATCATGAAAGCTGGCAGGGCAGCGTGTGTGGAGCTGGTCCAAGGGACCCAGCCTCCCCTCTGTTGTTTCAAACAGTCAACAGCTGCCCGGCCTGTTTTTCCCATCACCCTTCAGGATTGCGTTAGACAAGAATTCACCTTGTTAAAAAAAAAAAATCATGAAAATTGAGAACAGGGAAGCGACCCAAGCAAGCGGTGCCACTATGTGGTGAGTCTCTGTCATCCTGGGCTCTGCTCCTGGGCTTGGCACCTGCCCCGAGGGGGCTGCATTCTCTGCCCAGCAGGGAGTTCCAGCTGACCTGCAGAGAATGTCCCGTGTGAGTCACCGCCTTTAACTCCATCTGCGCCATTTGCTGCCCACTTGGATGTTTCTGAGCAGCTGCTTGGCTCTGAACCCATCCAGTAACTGGAAATGCGGCCATTGTCTGGCTTATTTTCAAAAATGGAGTCAGAGGCAGGGTTAGGGGGGAGAGAGAAAAGCACAAACCCAATCAAGACAGACAAGTCAGCTGGTTATCTTTTCCCATTGATGGCCTTGAAGTCCTTAGAGAGCAAGTGGCAATGTCAAATAAACCCAGTCTGTCTGTCCTTTCTGTCCCTTACTGTTTCCCTAAGGAAGTTGGGTGCGATCTCATGTGGGATTTCACAGTATGTCGAAATTTACCTCCCTCAAGAAGCCTGTCCGACTGGCACGCTTTTAAACTTACCCTTCCCATTTTCCAAGCACAACACAGTGAAGATTTCCCTCGCTCTGGAAACATTTTCACATTTGAAGTTCATTTTTGACTCCATCAACAACTTTTTAGAGGCTTCAATTGAACAAGTTTCTGGCCTACACATTAACCGGGATATTTGAGAAACATTAGACATGATCCTTGGACTCAGGAATTTGTAATGAAATGGACAGAAAAGAAATGATTCAAATGGATGGTCCAGGAACAACATGGGGGAGTGGGAAGAGGGTTCCATCAACGGGCCAGATGCCTGCTAGAGCTATTCATCTGGGCTTCTGGAGTTCAGAGCAGTGCTCTGGAAAGCCGCTTTTCAATCTAGAATGATGGTAACCAATATTAACAAGTGAAATTGAATTGACTTTGTAAACAGGAGCAGAGTATCAGAGCAGGGCACACAGCCCAGGGGTCTGTTAGAGGCTGAAACACACTCACAGGGCCGCAGGGTTTCATTGGAAGGGAAGTCTGTGATCTTTGTGTGCATCTTTGTATGCCTTAACACACACACACATTAAAAAGAAAATCTCTTACATCACCAGAGACACTGCAGGGATGGCAGGCAGTTCTTCTTAGGTCGTGGATCCACCATTTTGTTTCTGGGATCCAGTCCTTTCTGAGATCTGCAGGTTCTCTATTTTCATTTCTTGAAAGGGGAATCGCAGAAGAGAATAAAGTAAAAACAGTCTTCCGGTTTTGTGATGGCAATGATGTATCTATGGTGTACTGGTCAGCTTTTCCTGTGGCTGCCACCAAATGCTTGATAGGAGCAACTTAATGGAGAAGTTCAGCTCAGGATGTCAGAGGAGACAGTCTACCAAGAGGAGGCATGCTGCACAGCTTGGCCCGTAGACGATCGGAGCTTGAGGTCCAAGCTCACCAAGCTCACACAGAGGGAAGCAGGGAGCCGGGGCTGGAAGTAGAGTCAAGCTATCCCCATGAGCTCCTCCCTGAAGCTTTAAAGATGCCACCAGGCCCAATGTCCAAAGCTTCCACAATATCCTAATCCATGGGGAGCCAACCCTACACCACACACACACACACACACACACACACACACACACACACACACGCAATATGTAGATTCTCTGATTCTCCAATAAAGTTTCAGCATTTACCATGAATTTCCCTGAACAGTAAACATGGAAGGATGTTGTTCACGAGCTTGTTCAATTCTAAGCTATTTATCCCAACTTCCTTGAGGGTTCAAAGTCAAGATAACTTGTTCTTCAAATGTTAGATTGATTCATGCTATTAAATGAGTGAACATGCATAATCCTAATGCCACCAATTGAGGTTTGAGAATACATTCATTGGGGGGTGGGGGGTGGGAGGGGAGTCGGCAGTTTTAATCCTGAGAAGGCTTGCTACAAAATATCTTTAAAAAATAATTAGAAAGAAACGGTTCAAGTTAGGACTCTAAAACTAACTAGTAGTTTGCTCTGTAACTTCCCAATTCATATGTAAGAGTGTTTGAAAGACTAACGAACTAGTAACAATTTCACTAGAATGCTACAAATCAACAATCAATTACAGGGATGGCAAAGCTAGATTTTAGTGTAATCAAGAGTTTCCTTAATTTTATCTATAGATTTGATATTAACAAAAGGGACTTTCTCCAAAGAAAGGGAGCACAAAGGGGACCCACTACAAAGGGAAGCAGGCCTTAGCACTAGACATGTACAAAGGATGAAACTGCAGGTCACTCATGAATGACATCAGTTAGTCACTTATGAGTGACATCACTTGGTCACTCGCGAGTGACGTCACTTGGCCACTCATGAGTGTTTTCATGAATATGGTAGTGCAGAGGCAAACATCAAAACAGTCAGAAAAACAAGAAGAGAAATAAGGAAAGTAAAAAAGTAAATGGGAAAATGCAAATTAGGACAGGAACCCGTTCTGTAGGCAGGTAAGCAGAATTTCAGAAGGGAAAAGGCGGGTAAGCAGAATTTCAGAAGGGAAAAGGCGGGTAAGCAGAATTTCAGAAGGGAAAAGGCGGGTAAGCAGGATTTCAGACGGGAAATGATGATTCGAGCCGTCTTCCCGGGTCAGGTAGGGACCGAGCAAACACGGACAGTATTCGTCCAACCGGCATCTACGGAAGTGTCTATTCTGAGAAGGTAGCATTTTAAATACTTCTAAAGATACCATGGTGAACAAAAGCACATCTTTGAATTGATGGTATCTATGTTTCCATGAGGAAATTAAAAGTAACATGTAGGTTTATTTACAAGGACTAAAAATGAAAATAACACAGTAGGTGAACTAATGCTATTTGCAACAATGTGTAGGTATAAAGTGCAGCGGAGTCCACGAATCAGCAGGGTCCCCTTAGAGCTCAGAAAGCTGAGGAGAAGGAGGGAGGGGATGGAGTCAGAGGATGGCTGGAAAGGAAGCAGCATGTTTGTACATCAAGTCTCATGTGGTCTCAGAAAGTAGGGTGAGAAGTGCGGGCTCTCATCTGTCAGCAATCCAGGTTTTGAGGGGTGGGGTAAACAGAAGGTTTCGTGAGTTGGTACACTGACATTTTTATATACAATGTTATGTACAATTTTTTTTTTTTTTTTTTTTAGTAGAGATCACTTTCAGATGTTTGGAAAGAGCAACTCTGGAGACAAGGGGTCTCAGCTCGGAAGACTAGAAAAGGAGATGCTTGTGTCTTAACAGTCCAGTTGAAGGACTTTACAGGGCTCTCAGCTGACTGGAGGACTTCAGAGACTAGACCTAGGCTAGGTGACTCACTGTGCATGTGTAACCCAGCTGTGGTTACCATGCCAACAGCTTTGAACTGAGGGGGTGCTCCCAATGCCCGCCCCACTCCACCTGCCTACAGTTTCTACTTGGGGTGCTGTCAGGTTAGCTACTGTCAGGCCAACTCTACAGATTCATCCCAATAGTGTGTGCTAGAAACTGTCCCCCGGGGCAGCGGGCATAGAGCAGGAAGTGCTCTAAGAGGTAAATAAGTCTTGACGTGGTTTAAGAATGATCAGTGAGGCTACCGTGGAAATAAGCCGTTATCAGGGCGATGGGTTTTTTGGGTAAAGGATGAGTCTTGACACCCTCCTCTTCCTCCCTCTTCCAACCTCCCTACCTTCTTGGCTCCGTCCCTGGAATGACAGTGAGAAAAACCTGGCCAAGTGGAGAGCACTTCAGTGCAGCATGTCCCAGACATGAGAACTGTGGACAAGACAACTTTCTTCTTAACAAATTGCCTAGTCTCTAATGTTTTGTTATAGTAACACAAAACAGTCTGAGACACTGAATGCTGGACACAACAACTCAATGACAAGCCCATTAAAACATACTGGAGTGAGAACAAAGGTAAGTAAGCTAAGAAACTTTGGTAATTAGAAGCGGGGGTGGGGGACACAGGGACATTTTCTGAGAGCAGGTCCAAGGCAGGGCCACATTGAGAAATTAAATTTTTGTTGAAACCCATGTATGGTGGAGCAAGTCTGTAATCTTGGCACTTAGGTGTCTGAGCCAAGGTGATTGCCAATAGTTTGAGGCCAGACTTATCTATGTGGTAAGTTCCAGGCCAGCCTGGGTGACATAGGTAGACACAGAATCAATAATAGATAAATAGATTAAAAAACAAACAGGTAGAGTAATTCAGATGGAAAGCAAGTGTTTCAGGCATAAAGAAACAGACAATTTACTTTCAGCAGATCAAATCAGACAGGAGACAGAGAATATTTAAAACTCTGCACATGAAGTTGGCCCATATCTACTGATGAGCTTTGAGCTATAAATGCTAAGGATGGCCTCCAAGCTGCCCAGCCAAGGTTAAGAGACCTGAAGGAAGACTTCAATTCTATGCACCAGAAAGGAGGTGAAATTTTAGAATTCAATCTTGATCAAGAGAATGCCTTGTTTTAAGCAAAAAGTCAACATTCTTTAGAAGACTGCAACAGAATCTATTTCTAAAATGTTAGTGCTCACAATATTTAGGATTACTAGCATGTAGAAAATATGTCAGAAGCCCAAGAGCAAAAGATTGAGTTAATGGCATGATATTGAAGTGACCCAGAGAGGGAAATTTACAGATCTCAGAGTAGATACTTCAACACGATTTAAAATATAAAGGAAACATGCATTCAATCAGTGGAAAAATCCTCAGTCTCAGCAGAGAAATGGAAGCAACAAGCAATAACTAAACAGAGAAATTCAAACAAGGAAACATAACACTCACTTTGTGGAGTGATTCCAAAATGCCCACCACAGGCTCATGCTTTGAAAGCTTGGCCTAATAGGTTTGGTGCTACTTGAAGGAGATTCTGGAAAGTTTGTGATGTTTCCTTTAGTGGGCAGAAGAAGATCACCAGGGATGGGACTTTGAGAGTTACACATGGCTGCAAGTCCATGTCTTTCTCTCTGTTTCCTGATAAACCAATGTAGCTGTGAAATCTCAGGATCTGGGAGACAACTAGATTGGCTTATGAGAAAATCAAGAAGTCTTGGGATCCATACAAGTTAAGTACAGGAGTAGAGAGGACACACACAGCAAAGTTTTAAAAGCAATTAAATCTGTGCTAAAATTATCTAAATCTAATGAAAAAAATGCTCAAGAAGTCTAGACCATTGAACCTTAACTCAAAGGAAACCATAGCAGGACTCAGAAAACCATAGTAGGGCTCATTGTGAGTAATCAAAGGCGTTTGAAAGTGGGGGGGGGGGGGGAAGAAAAGGCACATCACACATGCAAGACAACAGCAATACAGGTCTTCCCTCACACCCTCATGGGAGCAAGACTATGGTGCAGTGTTTCTGTTTCTCAGCCTGTAGTTTGCAACCCCCCTGTGGGGTCACATACCATATGGGGCAAGTGGAATCGTGTCACAGACAGTAAAACTGGAAAAGTTGAGCAGATTAAGTAACCCCAGCAATTCTCACAATTGAGAACAGAAGGCATTTGAATCTGTTCTAGACCAGATTCCTGTCCCGGAGCACGTGACCACGACACCCCAGTAACGACCATGACAACTGGTCATGTAGCATAGGGCTCAGAGTTCTCCATGCTAATGAGATATCTAGATGAGACTGGACCCGAGGGTTTAGCCAATAAGCTTCCCTTCCTGGACATTCCTTTCTGCAAAAGGTATTTAATTTCTTTTCCACCCTGAGTCATATGCATCCATTTTCTACCATGAATTGCTTATTGGACAAGCAAGGACCGTCTCCTTCCTCAAAGACCACCAGGGGGGAAGCCTTCATCAATACCAAACTGCACTTAAGTCTCCCACAGAAGGCCTCTCTGTGCTCCTGATACTCACCCTGAGCTAAGTCGGAACCCCCTACTCCCAACCACAGCCTCAGCCCCAACCTGCGCCATTTCTCACCTGGAAAAACTTGGGCTCCAGCCCGCATCTTGTATCCCATGAGCCCGGAACACTGATGGCATCGAGAAAGGAACTTAGCCTAGTACCTCTGTGTTTCATCTCCCTGATTGGCATCCTGACACCCCAGCAGTGAGATGAAATGCAGACCCACAGTATCAGTTAGACTGCATGTCATATACTCACATCTCGATTTGTAACAGTAGCAAAATTTCAGTTATGAAGTCACAACAAAAACCTTTTTTTGTTGCTGGGGGTCCACACAACTATATGAATGTGTTGCAGCATTAGGAAGGTTGAGAACCACTGCTACAGTAGACCAATACTATTAGGAAGGTTGAGAGCCACTGCTACAGTAGACCAATACTATTACAATGATCAGATAAATAATATTTCAAATAAGGCTTTTACAGCCAGAGAAAATTACCTCAAAGATCAGACCTGGTTTCAAATAAAAACGAAAATCACTTTTAATGATCCATTTCTTTATGAGAGACAGACAGACAGATACAGAGAGAGAGAGAGAGAGAGAGAGAGAGAGAGAGAGAGAGAGAGAGCAGTACCCACGGAGGCCAGAAGAGGCATCAAATCTTTCAGAGCTGGTGTTCAGGCTGCTGTAGCTACAGAACATGGGTGCAGGGAACTGAACTCTGAACTCTGATCCTCAGCAAGAACAGCAAGTGCTCCTAACCTAAGCCACCTCTCCAGTGCCTCTGGTGATTTTTTCCAGGAGATTTCCCTACAGAATAAGCTGTTGAAAGGTCCTTTACTGAGTAGAGATTGTCCATTCTTCAGGAGCGATCCGATTAATTTACACCAAAATTGGTAAACACATGAGTAAACAGTATAAAAGACCGTTTGAGCAAACTTTTTTCACTTTGCATTTTGAGATTTCCACAGTGGGTGATGAAATCTGTAGCAGCTGTCACATAATTGCTGGGAGGTAGGCAAGCATCCTGTGTGAAGACCCAAGCTGCGCCTTTCACAAGCAGGAACACCACACTTGTTCTTAAAAAATGTAGACTTGGGGATGTTTACAGTGCTCGTTGGAATGATATGGAATTGACTCGAAGAGGTAGAACTTCAAAAGGTGCTACATCAATTACATATTTGGCCTGAATAAAGCACGTGTAAGGACCTCATTCCTTGCTGTCTGTAAACTCACTGCCACTTGTAAGATGGCCCATTAAATGACAAATTCTCAAACTCTAGTCTCCATCTCTCCTCTGCAATGCCATTCACTATGGTTAAAATAGGTGTCTCCCTGGGCATACACAGATTTATGAGCTTTCGGAAGGTTGGAATATTATATTAAAATTCCTGAATATCTGGAACCTGGTCCCGAGTTTCTAAAATAACCTCTTACCTCTAGTCTGGATGCTCATTGGTTCTCTAAACTCAATGTTCTTTACCTGTCTACTTCCCTGCAATGGCTCCCACATAGAAAAGCATGTGAGTGAATTAGATCACAGCATCTGTGCACATGAAGGCCACAGACATCACAAGGCAATCTGTGAATACACTGGCTTTTAGCTGCCCAGTCACGCCAGCCTGGACTGAGAGGAAGTCAGCAACATGCTTTTCCAGAGGAAGCATAATCTAAATAGATCTCTGTTTCCCATCTCTGTAGTGGTTGGTTTGCTGGGTCTAGGAGCTGACATTCCTGGACAGCCCTCGAACGTCTCATGCTGTGCATTCCACCCTCTTGCCATGTTTTCTTGGCCTATCTCAGGGTCCAGATCTGGTCAAGCACCAGAGTAAGAAACTTGACATGGTGCTTCTGGTTCTTTGGATTCGAATGGAACCAGTTTTGGGTGATGAAAAAGGTGATGACTAATTCCTGCTCCAAATTATCTCAGTCCAGGAGCAAGTCCTCTCATCGCCTCTGGTCGAGCACACACTCCAGTGATGGATCTGTGTAACTATGCTTTCCTGTGGCCCCTTCTATGTGTGTGCTTTGGCAAATCTTCTCATGTCGGCAACATCAGAAAAGGATGTGATTCGATACTGTGAGGAAATGAATAGGCGGAGCACACGGTTGGAACTTGGACTGAATTGTGGTTCCTTCTTGGGATTAGGCAGTGTTCTGGGACTGTCTGATCTGAAGCTTCGTGGATTCTTGCCCCTGGGAATGTGGAAATCTGGGGACCTTTTGTGAGTGCGTTCAGACCACTCCCACCTTTATCATAAAGAGTGCTATTCATCCGATTTCCCCTCGCCTTTTCTACCCTTCTCCTTTGTCCTGGCACCCTTTGAAAGGAAATGATTATGCTTTTGGGAAATAAATGTTGCCACATACACATTTTTATTGTTAAACTAGACACAGAATGAATATTTTTGGCACATGTGTGTCAAGGTCTTGGATCTATGCCCTTTGATGATGAGTAGTGGCCTGCCTCTTGCTCATGGCTCAGGTCTGGAATGAGGAAGAAAGTCTTCATAATTTAGGAGAAGTCAAAGAGCCAAGAACAGCTGAAAACATGGAGCTGGGCCACTGAAGCCAAGGACAACCCATGGGGGAGTGGAGATCCAGCTCTCTTCACTCTCTAACTCTGGAAAGTTCCAAGGGTCAAGAAACAGCATCTTGAAACAAGGGATGGTACCTGAGGCATGGACACAAAGTAATTCCCAAAGTGTTGCTCCGTCTGCTTCTCCTTTCTGAAACCCTGACAGTCCCCATTGTCATGACGCAAGAGAAATCGGAGGAAACTGGTTTAGAGGTTTTAGAAACCAGGACTTTGATGTCTAAGAAAAGCGTCCCAAACTAGTTAAAGCATTTATTGTGCTTTTTATTGATACATAAAATCTACCTCAGAAATCAGCCACTAAACACAAAAGGAGCCTCAAACCCTGTAGGGATCTTTTGGGAAGAATATAATCACGCGTAAGACCTCACCATAAAAACGGCTTGTGAACCACACTTACTTTGAAAGCACTTAATAAGCATTGTCCAGTTCACGCGCCTCCCTGCTCCTCCTGGCTCCTCCCTGGGCTGGCAGGTGAGAACATTTGGCTCAATGTACAGAAGGCAAACCCAGGGAAGGCAAGTGGACACTCGAGTGGTAAGGCTTCTGGCTCAGGGAAGACCTGAAGTGTCAGAGCACTGAGAAACCAGAAGTACCTGTAAGATAGTGAGAGCTTGCCCTATATTTTGAGATCAGCCAGCCCCCCCCCCACCTTCCTCTTTGTTCTTATCACCTTGAACTCAGAATTCCATTGATTCCTGGAATCTGACTGTTGTTCATGCACTGGTACCTCTGACAGGAGTCTTGACCTAGATTCCAGGTGTAGAAGCCCTATTTCCATTGCCTCCCTCCTGCCAGGCTTGCCCCAAATCTTTCCAAGATCCTGAGATCAGCACCTCCGCTAGATGTGACAGTGGAGTCCTTGATTCTTGTTGTGATGTTCCATTCCAATTCCCTCACAAGGATGTTGTCTTCTCTGACTGTGAGCAGAAGTGGAAGAGCTTCTCTGCGGTGAGTTTCACACCCTCTGAAGCTTCTGTTAAGCAGCCATCACAATATCGGGCCACTGTGAGGACTCAGTGAAGTTTAGCCCAGTGCTTGGCACTCGGTACATGCTTAGCACCACCCAGATGGCTCATCCTCGGAGTTTTCTTTACCCCAACCAAAGCCCTAACTCCAATCTTTTCCCCTCTTCAATAGATAACTTTATCACTTGCTATCATCAATCGAATACGTGTATCTGCAAAATTCCAACCCTGACTCTGAACTCCAAGCGGCTGTTTGGAGATAGAACTTCAAAGGAAGTAATTAAGGATAGTGATAAGGGTAGAGCTCTGAACCACTGCAGTGACGTTGGACAAGAGACAGACAGACAGACAGTTAACCCCTGTGTGCATGCTGAGTGCTCCCCCACTGTGTGTACATGCTGAGAATGGACATGTGGACTCACGAGGAAGAAATCTACAAGCCAGCATGATGCTCCTCTCCAGTACCCAGTCACACTGGCACCTTCACCTCAGACTTCTAGCCTCCCAGTTAATTATTGGTTTGTGAGGCACTCAGATAGACTGCAGTATTTGTTATGTCAGCTCTGAAACACCAACATGCTCCCGAACAGGCATCTTCTTCCTCTGCCCATTCGTGTTGGCATCCATGGTCATCCATCCAGAATCAAAACTTTTTCCTTTTCCCTATATATGCTTCTCCAGAATGCCCACTCCTCCCACGGCTGTTAAGCAAATATCCCAGAGAGTCTATATCTGTTAAGATTATTGTTTATTTACAAACAGGATATAATTCTGTAGGGTGACACTTTAATCTTTGCCCTTCCTCCTTGTCCTAAGTGCTTATGGATACTGGGAAAGGGAACATCTTATTGTCTAGTGCAGGTGATGGCTTCTGGATCTTGGGGTGGTATGAACCACTGTGGATTGCCACAGTTTCTGACTCACTGCTCCACTAAAAACAAAAACAAACACAAACGAATGAAGGACATCAACAAAATATCTTATCCCTGTGCAGTTAGGTGCAGACGCCACAGTCCTAATGGGAAGACTTCCAAAATATTTCCCCTGTTGCCTCAGAAAAAGCTTCTAAAAGCACAGTTCCTTGAGACCCCTACCTTCCTTCTCCTGCTGTTTTCTCTGGCTTCTCTTTGCGCGTGTGGAATGAAGCCCAGCTCCTGGAACAAGGAGACTCACACAGCCTGAGGCTGTCTCCCTCCCCTTTCCAGTCTCCTCCACCCCAGTGCACACCTGGGGAGACCCCCTGACTATCTCCCCACAACCAGATACTTCTCCACCTTTCAGCTTTAACCCTCCACTCTGCCTGTGCTCATGGGCAGTTTCTCATGCTTCAAGCACAACCAAAGGCCACTGTGTCCTCTCCTCTGCTAGGATTTCAGAGACCTGCAGACTGCAAGCAGCTTCTGCTGGTTACAAGTAAGGGCCCAGGAGCCCCTGTCTCCAGTTGTCACAGCACAGTGAACTTGGGTTCAGTATTAAACCTTATGGATCCTCTCTCTCTCTCTCTCTCTCTCTCTCTCTCTCTCTCTCTCTCTCCTTTTGTAAATGGGGGTGACAGCAGCATCTACCTCAGACTGATGACAACTTAACTCATTTTGACTTTACTCTGTTGCAAAACCAACTTCATTCGACTTACCGTTCTGCATTTCCACTGTTGGCTTGTCCTAAATGATAGGATACAGTCAATAATTTATTGAAACATGGTCCTCACATTAGATGAGTCTTCCGTGTAAGCTGATGTTCTTTCCACTTAAGGTACACTGGACAGGTTATGAAGGTTGGCTTAGGTGAATCAAACAGACTTAGGGCTCATGAAAATTTCAGCTCACAGTGAATCTTGTCAGGATGAGACCCATCAAAACTGTGGCACTCCTGTACCTGTCCCTAGCATTAAAGTGAAGATTAAAAGGGAAAAAAGTACTTGTAAAATGCTTATAAAGATTGGGACACTGGAGCATAAGTGCTTTGAACCTTCTTTCTCTCCCAGGGAAACATCTGCGGAAGCAGCTTCCCAGGTTGTAGCCCGGTGCTGAGTATAAGGTAGCCATGTAATACCTGTTCTTACGTCTAAATCAGTCCTTCCTTAAGGAGCTCACTGAAATTCCTCTTTGCACAGTGATATCTTGGGTTGGACATTACGGCCGGGAACTGCCTGTGGGTCTATCCATTCACCACCTGAACGCGTGCAAAACTGTGAAACTCTCCCCTTAGAATTCAGCTTTTTTCAGCTTAGATTCTTTTACTTGAAAATCGATTTGTATTATTTGTACTCTGTGTGCGTATGTGTATGGGTCTGTGCCTGTGAATGCAAGTTCCCATGGGAGACAGAAGAGGCTACAGGTCCCCTAACTCTGGAATCCCAGGCCATTGTGAGTTCATCTGATGCAGGTGCTACGAGGCTCACACTATCGTGGGTTCTGCCCACGCAAATGTTGGCAGGTGCCGCTGACTTGCAAGAAGGATCTAGACTACACAGGAAGTGCATCATAGAAGCCCAATGAGAAATCTTACATAATGAATCCTACGAGGCTGCATTGAGCGTACTCGGTAAAAATGCTCCTTGCTTCAGAACCTTTATAATTTAAATATAACTTTATATTCAAGACTCCTATGGGTTAATATAGATTCTCCACAAAGCCAAGGAAGCTTTGGAAGTATATTAGAGATGGAATTGCTGAATGACACAGGAATCTCCATGGACACAGAATTAATAGCCTGCGTATGTGTACGTATTCACCAAATAGGGCTCACAGGACTATTATAAAGCATTGACACACAGTCACAAAGATGAGGTGTCTGAACTGTGCAGAGTAGGTCTGCAGGTGGAGTCCAGGAGGGTCAGACGCCCCAGATCCAGTCAGCAGGTTCAGCAGGCTGGACCCTGAGGACAGCGGAATGCTGGAGGTTGCCTCTTGCTCAGCCTGAACTGGCTTCCCCTTAGTTTAGACCTTCAGCTGACTGAGTGGGGACTGCTCACACTGTAGGTGTGTGCCTCCTCTGTGTTTCCCCACTTAAATATTAGCTTCACCCCCAAACACCCTTCAAGGTAATATATAATCACCACAGACCCTGTTACAGAAATGGTGACAGAGGAACAAGGTGGAGGAGAGGGTAGAGACACTGGCTGTGCAGCCCTGATGGCCTGGGTTTGATCTCTGGTTCTTACAGTGGAAGGGGAAACCACCGACTCCTGAGAGTTATCCTCTTCCCTCAGTATTCGAGGCATTCACACATGGGGCATACACATACATGCAAATAATAATAATAATAATAATAATAATAATAATAATAAATAAGGAAACAATGCAAACTTTGTGGTGCTGGGCAAAGAGAGTAACTTGAGTGCTTTGATTGCACAGCTCGTTGCCAAGGCTTCCCCATCTAAGTCAGGGAGGGTTCCTTTCTTTAGAGAGAAAGTTGGATGAGGAATGAGATCACCGATCACTTATTACTGTGGTTTCATAGCAACCACGATATAAAGTTCGATTTATCTGTGGAAGCTTCTAAAAATGAAGGTGCCTACTTTGTGTAAGTTTGTGCCTTTGTATGAATTATTCTTTGGAAAAAGCTGAGCAAGTGGACATCAGCGTACTTGTGGACTCCAGGGCATGCTGTGTGCTCCACCATCCCAAACCTATCACCTGAGGCCTCTGACTACATTACAGTCAGGAAGTGGATGTTTTAGTGAGACCACATGTTGATGATACAGTGCTTACGTTAGTCAGAACCACTGGTGATGTTGATTGACGTGGGGCTAACTTAGAGCCACCATCTGCAAAGTGGATTGAGTCTTCTCTTTACCTAAGATTTGTAATCTATAAATGTTACCGGGACAGATCAGCCATTTGTCTTCTGAATGTTCAATCAAAGCACCAGAATACTGCATTAGGAAAAATCCCTTATGCTTGATTTAAACTCAGTTTGTCATTTGATTCTGTCTGCAATGCCAGAATACAAAGTGGGTTTTGTTCAAAGATGTGAGTGTGCTGTGAGTTTAAAACATGAACTCTAGCAAGAACTGCTCAGTAACTCAGAGGGCAGATTTGATTGACACTGCGGGGCAGCCCTCAGCCTGTGAACTTTCAAAGGGAAATCAGAGGACACACCTGCCCACACGTTTAAGCCGGGGTGTGGGTATGAGGAAAGGAGAGTGCTCCTGCAGCACGTGCCAAACCAGTCCTGGGATCACATGGTCAGCCCTCACCAGTACCCACCAAAACCACCACCAATAAAAATGCTGATGATCTCTCCTCCCTCAAGTGGAGAGCACTTTGATTTTCAATAGGATTAACTCCAAGCTCTCCAACACTTAGGTGCTAATAAAATAAAGCAAAGTGGCACACAACCACAAGGCTGTCTTCATTCGCATCTCAGCGTGGCTAAGAAGAGAGATCTAGTAATTGGCCCGCAATCATATCGCAAGTCAGTGGCAGGGCTGGGTCCGACATCGGATCATCTTCCAAACTTTGGTCCAGACTCCAAAGCAGCGGTAGGATGAATTCCATGTCTGCCCTCCTCTGTCAAACGCTCGGTTTGGTCTGTTGTTACTGATGGTCTTCAGAGGATATGGGTTTGCAGAAGAGATGCCACGCATATACAGTGGGGTGGCTGTCCATTTGTAAAGCCCTGCAGCCACAAGACCTGTGGGACTAGGCCCCTGCCTTCCTTTCCCCTAGGAGCCCCTGGAAATCCTAAGAAGTCCATGGCACACTGTTTCTTGTCTTTTATGTCCCACACTAACTTCTTCATGTTTACTGTCGGATTGTGTGTTCCTGTTTTTATATTTATTTAGGCAAGTGGTCATTCCTCCCTCCCTCCTTCCTTCCCCCTTTGTCTCTCCCCTTTCCTTGCTCATCCTCCCTTTCTTCTTTTCATCTTCCTGTCTCTTTCCCTCTCTTCCTCCCTCTCTCCCTCCCTCCCTCCTTCCCTTCCCCTCTCTCTTTCTTTTCTTGCTGTCTCTCCTTTTCATTTTGTGCATTTCATTTTTCTGCTTTCCCTGTACTGTTACTTCCATCCAAACACCCCAGATGATATAATTTGATCTAAATGCAACTATGCATGTCAGCGCACGCAGACTTCCCGCAGCACTCCTGCAGCTGCCGATGCTCCACTTTCTGACGCTATCTTTGGCTACTTGAACGTGTACTCGCTTTACGATGGGCAGGATGTTGTTCATGTGCTAGCAGCAGCGGCTGTGGAAAGCAAGGGACCAGGCTCCCTTTCACTGGACATCTACTCTGCGCTCTGTGAGTTTCACCATCTTTGCCCCTGAGCATCTATACACTGAAGATGCTCTCATTCCAAACCCTGCCACTCACAGAGTTGATCTTACCATTGAAGCAGCAGAAGTCTTAGTACAAGGACTCCCACGCCTCCAAGACTCTCTGCTTCCCCTCTTCTGACTCTCAGATGTGTTGGGGCATTGGTGGCTTGGCAAATGAACCCATCCATCACACCACCACAGTGGAAGGAGAATTCACCTCACTGTGTCTACAGCCAGCACATCTATAACCAAAAGGCAGTCAGCTCAGGAGAACTGGCAGTAGAGGTGTCCTTTCTCACCATCAGGGCTGCCCACCACAAAATACTCAATCAAGTACTTTTCACATGCAAACGAAGACCATCCTGGTTGGGTGGGTCCTGGGTAGAGGCTGGGTTCGCAGGACACAACTTTGCTGTATCAGTTTACAGTCAGTTCCTGTTAATCTTCCTCAGTTTGGGGAAGTAGACAATAGTTCCCTGTTTGGGGACACTTTCTGGACCAGGGTTAGATAGGCAAACTGTTCCTTTCTGGATTATCCATTATGGCCTCCCATCCAGTGTGGCCCTAGCTCCTTAGAGAGATAACATTTGGATTTAAGGGCATTTTTTCTGGTTGAATAGACACACACATACAAAAACATACAAATGCATGTGCTCACACATACAGGGAGGGAGAGGTGTGTGTGTGTGTGTGTGTGTGTGTGTGTGTGTGTGTGTCTAGGCTACTTTGTACCCTATCTTGTATGGTAGGCCTAACTAAAAACCCCAACTTAGGTGTTCACACCCTGTAAACTCCCCAAACCAGTCGGGCATTATCAACAGTTTGGCATTCAAATATTTCCTGAGTTGTTTTGTCTAAGCCACACCTACAAAACAAACCCAAGAGCTCACACTACCCTGGTGGGCAAACAGCTCTGCACAAGTCTCTCCTAGGCAGGGCACACATTTTGCCCCAAGCTGTTTTGTTGCTTTGTACAAATGGGAACCACTCAGCTGCTTTTACACCTTATTTTAATGTCTTATTATTTCAAAGCGATCTCTGCTCTTATTGACAATAATTACTGTCAACTCCCCCGTTGAGTTCAAAGGCTCCGTGATTATGAAACCTCTTCTAAAGACGAGCCGATTAATCCATCTTGTTATTAAATTAGAATTGTATTCTTGACCTGTTTTCATGAAGGTTCTATTACTGCTTTCCTAATAAGCTTAACTATCACCTTGAAATCACAGCACTATCTGCGTAATCTCTACTGTCGGTGCTGGAAGGCTGCGGGGTCGCTGAATACCGGATGGGTGCTAAGTGTCTCTGATGATATGGCTATAAATTATCAACAGCTCTTCAATCCCCTCTAGTCTACCACCCACCTCCAGATAACACACCTGAACTCTTTGGCTCAACCACATGACCTTATACTTTGATGTATGTCTGAATGGATGCTTATTAGACTCCTTCTCCAGGCGATCTGAGGCTGACCTGTCCTACCTACCCTTCTCTGCCCTCCAGCTCCCTCATTCACCCTGTGGCAGAGGTGGTCGCACCCACACCCATGGCCTCTTTCACCTGTCTCAGCCACTAGGATGTGCCACTCAGTGCAGGGTTAGTTAGCATCTATATTGATCTCAGCTGCCTGACTCCTCAGCTGGCCTGCAAACCTCCAGGTTACGGCATGTTCTTACCCAACGTTTTGGTTTTGCAGAGGGCTCACTGGGGCAGGAGTCTAAAGAGCTGGTGGATGCTACACAGTTCCAGCTCTTATCTGTCTGTGTAATTCTCTCGTTACTCACTCACCTCCTGGGCCTCAGTTTCTCATTCACGTCCTAAGCTCCTGCCTTTTCCAGCTTCTTTACTGATGCCGGTAGGGAGCTCAGATCCTAGCCTAGCACAGAGCCCGGGAGCCATCCTGGTATCTGCCAGCCCTCATCCTCAAACTCAGTCCATCAGAATCCTCCCTGTTCAGTGCTAGGATGCTCTCACCTGCTTCTCTGTGTGGTAGCAGCTTCCTGATTCTTCTGTCTGACCCTATCCTTGACTGGTGCCTCACCCCCGGCATCTTTTTCTGAGTGACCTTTTAAAGGCAATGTCAGATCCGGGTGTAAGTGTGCTCTTAACTACAGCATCTTTCTGTCTTGCTCAGAATGCAAGGCAGAGCATTCCTCCAATCCTGGGCGTGTCTCTTCTCTCCCTCCTCTCTCTTCTGTTTCTGCCCCCTCTCCCCTAGCTTCAGGCACACCTAGACTTTGTTGACATGAGGGTACTTAAGACTCCTTGTCAGTGGCTTGGCATTCACAGGTAGCCTCCTGGGTCTTTCTGTCCTAACCATGACCCTCAGTTTCTTGTTTTGTCAGAGGGGACTACAGGAAGGCCTGATTGTAGCACATTTGGCCTCTCTGTTCCTTTATCACGATGTGCCCCTCTTCCAGTGATGATAGGGAATCAAGTGGCACGTGTTTATGAGCTTAGTGTGCCTCTCCTCAGCCTCATTAGCCTTTCGAGAGAGAGCAGAGACCCTGTCTCGTTTACTGTTTGCCCCAACTTGAGTAGCACTGGAGCATAGTAGGCACACAAGTATCCACTAAACCAGTGAGTGAGTACATGGATGAATGAGTGAATGAGTGAATGGATGAATGAGTGACTGAAGGAATGCAGAGATGTGGAGGTGTATGTTTGAAATCCACTGGGAGATTTTAGAGTCCCAATGTCCAGTTCACACCCTAGAAATTTTTTAAAAAATCAGAATCTCTTGGAGTGAAGCCCAGGTATTGATACTTCTAAAAAGCACCCTGGATGTTTCCAAGTGAATAACCAAGATTGAAAAGCAGTGGTCCCCAGTGGATAAGATAGCATTTTGTTTTTCCAGCTAACACCTCCCTGGCTAAGTGCCTCATACATCTCGGCTGTCTTGAACAGTTGATTTCGGAAATGGCCACCTTGAATGCATGGATAGTTAATGCTTGGGAGAAAACCTCTGGGCTTTTGCAAGCAGTTGCGTTTCTACTATCTGCAGGCGCTGTCAGCTCCTGGGGACACTTCCACCTCCTACCCATGCCTTTGTGGCAATGTGGTAAACCTATTTCTTTTTTCTTGCAAGTTTTCTTGCCCCACACTCCCCACAGGTTGGATGAGACGCATTTCCCACTTCAGTAGAAGGCAGACATTGTCTAAAACAAGGATGGCTTTGTTCAGTTTGGAAAGGCAGACTAGATTTGTCAGTAAGGTAGTTGGAGGGGTGAGGATAAGTTTGCCAGAAGAAAGACTCTGCTAGACACTCAAACTTACCTTTAAATACAAATGAGAAAGCTCGCAGAAATGACTTTGTAAACTCAGTGTCTCTATGCCAAATTAAGAATTATTGGGGTGATAAAAGCTTTGGCTGTTCACATGTGATACTTCTATCAATAATTACCATATTGAAAAAGTTAAAGCTGAGATTAAAATGCCTATTAATTTATTTTTAATAACAATGTTAGATCTGATACATATTAGTATGACTGTCATATGTTCTAAAAGAATGTAGTCTTTCTTAAAGAAATAATGACATTGCTCGAAAACATGTATACAATTATGTTTTCATAAGCCACGTTGATGCCCATGTTAAGAGGAAACAATCGTATTTTCGCACCTGTGCTTGTTTTCGGTTTGTTTCAGTGTTTTGTTTGATTGGAGTAGGATGAAGAGAATTCAGCTTGGAAACCAGCCAGTCACCATCCAGGTACTATCGCACATGCCCAAGATAATCAGCTTACAAAAAGAAGAGGCTTGCTTTCTCTCATGGCTGTAGAAATAAATGTTCCTTGGGCCTGTTGGGGATACATCATGGCGGACGTGTGGTGGGGAGAAGCCCGATGGACTCATGGTCGGAAGCGAACAGATCCTACAGACCTCCTCAGAGACCTTCCCCTGGGCCTGGCTTCCACAAGGCTCCTGTACTCTCTTGCAAAGCACCAAGGTGAAGGCTCAGGATTTAGCATAGGGACGCTAGGAGACACTTCAGATCAAAACAACTGCACACACATACAACTCAAAGAATCAAGTGTCCTAGCATCCTCCGGAGAGGACAGTTGAATTCTTCGGTGTTACACGACATCATACCGAACTTTCTTAAAGCTCAGTTGTAATATGGAGTCTGGATGCAGCAGTTAATTCCATGCTCTGTCATACAGAACTGAATTAACCCAGTTGCGCTGCAAATAGACCTTTCCCTCACACGTGCTTTACAACAGCCTTACAGATCATTCAGGAAATGCCGTTCACAATGTTACACAGATCTGCCAGACGCTGACAATTTACATTAGTCAATGAAGAGGGATAGCATTTATTTTAAAAAACCATCCTTCGCATCAGAAACACCTCTAAGTCTGTGGAGGACAGCTCATGGCGGCAGAGACAAACACATAAAAATTCAAATTTTCCACGTGTAAACTCAAGTTTGTCAAGCAAAGGAAAGTCTCAGCTGTTCTTTGTGGAGTGATACCTTGCTTTATTGCTTTTAAAATGTGTTATTATTATTATTAATATTATTATTATTATCTATGTTTTAAGTAGTGAGGATTGAATCTATGGTCTCCTGTGTGCTGGGCAATTGCTTGTTCACTAATGGACACTCCTGGCCCTCAGCTTGCCAATTGTTATTGAGACAATGACTCAGTGACATGTTCAGGCTGGCCTTGAACACACTTTGAAGTCAACTCGGACCTTGAACTTGCCATTCTGCCTCAGCCTCCCAAGTAGCTGGGATTACAAGCCTGTGACCCAGGTCTGGCTCTCTCATAAAATTGTCTGCATGCACAACTCTGAATAACTGTAGTTTATCCGTTATTTTTCAACAGACGGACAGTGTTTGGGGGCTGGAGAGATCACTCACAGTTAAGAGCGCTGGCCACACAATCTTAATGTCTAGGGTTTAGACAGCAGCACTCATAGAATAAGCCAGGAGTCCCAGAAATGCCTGTAATTCTAGCTCCAAGAGATCCAACACCCTCTTCTGGCTTCTGCATATGTATATATATGTGTACCTTCTTACATGTGTATGCATATGTCTCATGTAGACACATACACACAGATAATAAGTAAAATAAGTCTTAACAAAATAAAATGAGAAGAACATTAAAGGAGAGAATGCTAAGAAGCACTGGACTTGCTTCCACACCTGAGGTCCCTATTGTTGTCCTGTATATGGCATTAGCACATCACGCCTACTTCCTCTGTTGCTACACAAGATTTCATAGCATTGGTACTTCTTATTTCTTCATTAAAGGCATTATTTTAAGAACTCACTTGTTTCTGGGCCGGGTTGGCCATTCTTCAGAACATATTAAAACTGGCGGTAGCAGCTTGATTGCTAGAGACACCAATAATTTACCCACCCCTATTTTTTAAACATGAGTATAAATACATTTTCTCCCCAAAGGCAAATAATATCCCAGTATTTGTTCAAATAGTTTTCTGCCTTGTGGACTTTCCGTAAGCATGTTGGAGATAGATCCTCGGGGATCTACATACCATCCTAGCTGAGAGTTACCGCAGAGAATATGTTAATAGTTTTCTGCCTTGTGGACTTTCCGAAAGCATGTTGGAGACAGATCCTCGGGGATCTACATACCATCTTAGCTGAGAGTTACCACAGAGCATATGTTACAAAGGACGCCTTATTCTCTGCAGACAGCAGGGAAGCACTCCGCTCTCCTATGTAGGAACAAAGAAGAAAGGAAAAATAACTCAGGGTAGAGACTTAGGCAGGAGCCCAACGCTTCTTGAAACCATCAGAAAGATTTGAGGGAAGACACCCAAGACAGAAGCTTTCATTCTCACTTCCCAGAAGCCAGCCTAGAAAAAACCACCAGTCTCCCCTGCAAAGAGCTGATGCCTATCACAGATTAATCCAGTGTGGTACAGCTTAACGTAGAGAAAAAAAGTGACTCGGGGTTTCAATCTTGGTAGTGGGGGATTGAATTCCCATGCTCCATAATTTTGGGAACAAGAATGTCTATTTTCTTCATCATTTTTACTCAAACTCAAACATAAAATCCCAGCCACTGCAGTAAAGCAAGAAGAAGAAATAAAAAGCATTCAAATTGAAAAGGAAGAAATAAAGCCATTCTTGTTTGTAAATGATGTTAATGCTTGCGTACAAGATTTGGGGAACTAGGGCAGAAATGATTTCAGTGAGTAAAGGTGCTTGCTGCCAATCTTGATGACAGGAGTTCAATTCCCAGAACCTACAACCTCCTACAAGTTGATCTCTGCACACGATAGCTTGTACCCACCCATCCCCAAGTTAAATAAATAAATGTATTAAAAACTAAAATAAAACCTCAGGGAATTATACAACCATAAGACGCATAGCTCTCAGAACTAAGTAAAGTCAGCAAGCAGAATAGCCATCAGCATAACTGAAGTGTGAAGCTGGGCAGAGTGGCCATCAGCATGACTGACACAGATAACGAATGGACAGGAGGAGACAAGGATTTAAAACCCAAGTCTGATGATCTGAGTTTAATCCTTGGAACAGGAATGCTGTGGTAGGCTTGAGCCCTGGGATGCATGCACTGTGCTTACCTACCCATCTCTCCTCTGTCTCACACACGCATAAATAATAATAATAATAATAATAATAATAATAATAATAATAATAATAATAATAATAAATATGTGTGCAGGGTCTGTATGCTGGAATTATGAAGCATGGATCAAATCACAAAATCCCGCTTGAAGAACTCAGCAGCTAAATTAAGCAATAAACATGTTCTGGAAGACTAAGTATACTAAGTATCCTGGCTAGTTCTTTTTTTTTTTTTTTTACTTGACACTAGTCAGAGTTTTTTGGGAAGAGGGACTCTCAGTTCAGAAAATGCCTCCCTTAAGATTGGGCTGTAGGCAAGTCTGAAGGGCATTTTCTTAGTTAGTGAACAATGGGGGAGGGCCCAGTCCACTCTGGGCAGTGCCCCTCCTGGTGGTCTTGTGGTGTGTAAGAAAGAAACCCAAAGAAGTCATGAGGAGCAGCCAGTAAGCTATGTTCCTCCGTGACTACTGCATCAGTTTCTGCCTGCTGGTTCCCGCCTTGAGCTCTTGGCCTGACTTCCCAGATGGTGGGTTACAGGCTGTAAGAGGAAACACTTTCCTCCACGGGTGGCCCTTCCTCCTGGTGGTTTATCAAGACAGAAACCCTAAGGGAGTAAGGATCACAGTTCTCCCTCAATTGACTCATAGATTAGATGGAATCCCTACAAAACTCTCAACCCAGTTTTGCAACACAGCAAGACTGATTTTGAAGTGGAGGTGGAAAAGCTCACTGTCTAGAACAGTTCTGGTCTTGACTGAGAAGAAAGTGAGAGAGCTCCTACCAAGGCTAAGGAATGGCCAAGGGATTGATACACAGTAGCAAACGACAAAACAGCTCAAGAGCAGACCCACTGCATGGCTGGTTATTTTCCCACAGCACCAGAAATTCTAGTTGCAATAGTGTATGAATAAAGTAACTGGAGCAGCACTCAGAGAGAAACTTTAATTCTGGTGAGGTTTTTTGTTGTTGTTGTTGTTTTCGAGACAGGGTTTCTCTGTATAGCCCTGGCTGTCCTGGAACTCACTCTGTAGGCCAGGCTGGCCTCGAACTCAGAAATCCACCTGCCTCTGCCTCCCGAGTGCTGGGATTAAAGGTGAGTTATTTTTAAAAATTGAGGTGTAATTTCCAGTCTGAAAAAAAATTCATTCTTTTCTAATATAAAATTAAACAGCATCTCTTGTGTTCTTAATGTGCAACTGTCATTTTGCCTATTTCCAGAATATTCCATCACCCAGAGAGAAATCCATTTGGTGATGACACTCCATTTTACACCTCACCCCCACCCCACCCAGCTAAGACTCCACTCTCACCGCCTTTTGTCATTTTGTCTGTTTTATGTGAATATGAATGTGCCCGGGTGTATATATGTGCACTACATGTCTACATGCCCACAAAGGACTCAGCTCTTTCAGGCATTTTACAGCAATGGAATCATGTGGGACATGACTTTAACCACTATTTTATTTTTTGCCTGGCTGCTGTTCAGACCAGAAATAACTCAAAAGGCAGCCTTAAGACCCAAAATGGCTCTATCACCCACCAGTTCCACCTTGATTTCAGGACAGACTGTAGAGACATAAGGATTTTGACAACCCTTCAGGGAGAATCCCAAATTGACTAAACTCAGATCCTCAAAAGACTGACCATTTTTTTCAAAAGCAACTCAGTTAACTGAGCTAGTCTGCAAGCTTCAAGCCAGGACTAAGCTGCTCACACAGGCCGGCTTGGTTTTGTTTCCCCTTTTGTGGTGGGAAAGGGAAGCTGTGAAGCAGATGGAGATCAGTTATGGAAAATGAGCAACATTCGCCTTTTTTGAAGGTCTGCGTCATAACCTTTTTTGAAGGTCCTGTTCTCCTGGCTCTTAACAAATGCCATTTTATGATAAGGAAACCGAGGTTCAGAAGTGATCTGTGATTTCTAAAGTCATGCGCAAATTCACCTGCTTCTAGGTCCCATGTTCTCTCTGAGCATGCCTGTCTCCTGCTAAGATCGGTGTCAAAGGCAGCTGTGTCACAGGAACATCAACCAGGGAGGCCAGGGTTGTGTGTTTTAGACTTCAACCTTCATAGGTATATAAAGCAAAAAGCAAGCAAACAAACAATAAAAACAAAAACAAACAAAACCCCCTAGAACTATGAATTATTATTTGTTCTACTTATTTCTATTCCAAATTATTTACAAATTTGAAACACACAATTGGACCCACAGCACTATAGAAACTCTATCCACTCGTAGGTCCCCACATCACCCACTGGCTGCCTACCAACCAGCTGGTATTTAATGAGCAACTCCTAGATACCTGGCTCTGGCTAAGAACTTTCCAGACATCTCTTCAATCCTGATTGCATCCACAATTTGAGGGATGCTGACTAACAAAACTCAAGACACAGCGTAAGTGGGCAGCTCAGCTCCAGCCCCAGCAAATCCACACTGTTGGCTACTGCACTTGTGCCTTTGTAACACTCCACCCCCAAACCTGGTCCTAGAGGCCCTCCCTGCAGCTGGGAAAGGGCAGACTGGGAAACAGGCAGAGGAAGGAGCCCAGTGTCTGCACCGCGCATGTCAGCTCCCTCCCTCCTCTCAGTTCATTCCCCTTGCCCCTCCTCCCTCTCTCTATGCTTTCTTTACTTTTAAATGGGGAGAGAGAAAGCTGAGATAAGACATTTCATGAGTGCTACTTCAAGAGGCATTTGATTAAATTCTTGAAACAAGGCGTATGAGAGATTAGAATGTGTGTGCATTAGCATGCAAGTGTGCCTGTGTACCCGTGCATAAGCATGCATGCTGTCTGTGTATGCACAAACGTACATGTAACTGCTGAACTTCCTGATAGTCCTGATGTGTTACTTTATTTCTAAGTGATAACAAAAGTATCCTGGAGGAATGCAATTGATAAAGCCTTTAATATGTAGCTTATTAAGGGACTTTAAGAGTCTCTTTAAGACTTTGGAGTGTTGGTTCAGCAGTTCAAAACACTTTTAATCTTGCAGAGGATGGAGGTTTAATATCCAGCAACTACATGACAGCTTATGACCAACTTTTCTTGGGGATACACAACCCCCTTCTGGCTTCTGTGGGCTCTGCACACACATAGTTGACACACATATACGCAGACAAAAAAAAAAACCCTCCTACACATAAAATGAAAATACTTTTAAAAAGTGCACTGTCAACATTTAAAAGTAGATTTAGAGCATGTTTCTTTTGGAATTAGAGCTCAACTTTGAACTAAACGTAAGTCAGGCAGATGTCATATGTTGGACTGCTTCTCCCTCCAACAGTTAATATTGAAAGCTTCCAGTCCTGTCTGGTAAAATGGTGCTGTGCTTGGAAAGAGGGTTTTCATAAATATAAAATGGACACGGAGGGGCTGGGGAGATGACTCAGCAGTAAAGCGTCTACTATGGACATGAGTTCAGACCCTCAACATCCCTATATAAAAGTGGGCAAAGTGGCAGGTAACTATCCCTAACAGAGATAGAAGGATTCCTGTGGCCAGAAATTCTTTCCAAAATGGTGAGTTCCTGGCCCAGCAAGAGACCCTGCCTTAAAATACAGGGTGGAAAGCAAGCGAGAGAAGCACCGGACAGCAACCTCTGGTCTCCACAAGCATGCACACATACATGTGCACACACACATGCATACATGTGCACACATACACATATACATGCATACACACATGCACACATGCACATGCACACACACGCACAAACATATACACACAAAGATGGGCCCTAGTCTAAATATGTCATTACCAGAAGAGGAACGTGCACAGACACACAGTGGGAAGGTCACACAGTACAACTCAGAGACTGGCAATGCAGCCACGTGAGGAGGGGTACTAAGGATTTCCAGTTACCACAAACCCCAGAAGATATCAGGAGGGGCCAAATCTGTGTGTCCTGGCTCATGCCAGGATGTCAGAATTTTAGCAGAACTCTATAACTGTGCCATGAAACATCCGTGGAATTTTAGTATGGCAGCCAGTGCAGCTGATTCCAGGGCTTTGGGCTGTAAAGGAAGGGTGTTGATGGAGAGCTGTTCATGTACGTGGGGAAAGAGGAAGAGAAGCAGCCATGACACAGGAGGGATGATGTGTTCTAAAAAAAGAGGAAGTTTTGACGCATCTACTTTTCTTGTTTTCGTTTTCTTGGAATTCAAAATACCCAGAAAAGGGCTCCTGCAAAGTGGGTGTTGCAGGCTAGAAAATTGATCCATAAATCTGTCCAGAGGTCTAAAGTTTCACCAAAGTAGGTTAGACACTTTGTAAAACAGAACCAACTACTGCAAAAATCACCAAGAGGAATGTAAGTCCATGCCACCAGCGTTGGGCTTTTAAAAGGAGGAACACATTTTAGGGAGTTTCCTCTTGGAACATTTTCTCGGATTCTAACCTGTTGGCGGCACTGTCCTTCATTCTGGTGTCTCCATGGAAACAATACTCAGAGACCTTTAGGTCAGAAATGAATGAGACCAAGAGAGCATTGGATAATAGTGCCTGACTGGACACAGAAAGAAATGTGCATTATTTGCATAATTTACATAGAATGGTGTATAGGGTGCTAGGTAGGTTTTCCAGTGAGTCACCTCTTCTCCCTGAGAAGAAATGGAGAGGTCTCCTCACTGGCTGTTGCACAGGACAGTCTTGGCAGAGGGCAGGGCCGGTGGCTCTGCTGCACTATGTCCCCAGATAATGGCTGTGCACTGAGTCTGAGCCTATTCACAAGTTCAATGCCAGACCTGGCCTCTGCTTCTGTTTTAGCCCAAGGCCTGCTTTTCCTTCTAACCCAGCATCCCATTGACTGAAATGAACAGTGCCTGCCCTCTACCAGAGCATGGCAGTTTCTCAGAGCTTTTATGCCATTTTAAAGTCGGTCTCTTTTATTCTTAGGAAGAGAAACCCATACTACTTTTAGAGGGATGGGTGGGTGGAGGCTACTCCCAGAGAAATAGGGAGATCTTACAAGGGTGCTTTCAGAGCAAGAGGAACAGGGATGTGTGTCTCAATTCCTTGTTTGGTGACAAGGGCCATGCCTTCACAGGGAAATGAACACACTGGCCCTCCTCAGCTCATGGCTCCCTTCCACCTCTCCCCTCTTCCACATGCCCATGGGTGAGGATGCCTTTCCCAAGGGTGAACAAACACCTTAATAATTTCTGGTTCCCAGTGGGCCTACATTAATCCTACAATATCTCTGCCAGAGCAAGCACAGTGCCAACCCCATCTGCTACCTTTCAGAAATGTCTCTCATTGGTCACCCATGCCCAGGTCGCCAGCAAGGGCTGCTACTGCCCTGTCAGGTCTGTACTCCAAATCTGTGACCCTGCCAAGGGTCCTTGCCACTCAGAGCTCACCAGGGTCTACACTTCTACGCTTCTATCTCCCCAGTGACCAGAATGAGGCCTGCTTAAATGATAGGTGAACCCACTCCACCCTCCTGCTTAAAACCTCTCCGTTGTTTCCCCAGGGGGATCAGAAATTTTGAGATTCTGGATGACTCCATCACACTGCCTCTTGTTCCTTAACATGAGGCTATATTTCATGCCTTGCTCATGAAATTCGCTGATTTGGTCTGTTCTCAAATTTTAACCTTCTCCCGCAGTGCCTTTCAGGGGATTTGGTATGTGTGTGTAATGTCCCCCACAGGCTCAAGTGTATGAACACTTTGTCCCAGCGGGTGGCGCTGTTTGAGGGGGTTTATGGAATTGGAGGAGGTTGGTTGGAGGATTTGTGTCACTGGAGATGGGGGCTGTGAAGATCTTACCTACTTCTGGGGCAGCCTGAGCTCTTTGCTTCCTGGCAGCCACAGAGATGGGTCTGATGGCCACAAGGTCCTACTGCTATGCTCCTCCTACCTAATGGACTATAGTCTCCATCCCACAGGCCAGCAAAAGCACATGGGGAGGTAACGACACAGCAACGTGTCTCTGCAGTGCACACATATGGAATGGCTGTTTGTGGGGAAGGCGTGTGGCTTGCTTTAGGAGACTATTGCTGTAGATTTGTTTTAATTTTTCATTTTTATTTGCGTCTTTCCTAGTGGAATTAATCTCTGTAGAGGTAAGTACCTGTTCACACATTTCTTTCTTTCTTTCTTTCTTTCTTTCTTTCTTTCTTTCTTTCTTTTTTTAAAAAGTGTGTGTGTGTATGTGTGTGTGTGTGTATGTGTGTGTGTGTGTGGTTTGTACACATGTGGAGGGGAGTTGTGGAAGTCAGAGGCAGGTGTTGAATATGGGACTACAGGTGGCTGTGAGCTGTCTGACATGGATGGTGGAAACCAAAGGCTGGTCCTATGAACAAGCAGCAAGTGTTCTTAGCCACGCAGCCACCTCTTTCCTACATACTCCGGTTACTATTTGTTGAAACCAGAAGTGTGAGATTCTGCACTCAGCAGGTTCCTAATTCCTCATTTTGCTTGTTAATTTTACTTCTGTGCTTCATGTTGCAAGGCTCCCTTACTTAAGAGCCACATTGTCTCTGCAGCATTTACTGCAAATTCCAGGGAGAGAGGCCTTAGGAAATTTTCCCACTCTTCTTGATTGGCCCCTACACTATTACAAGACTCCACTCAGAGCCTCCACAGAGCTTATACATCCCCACCCCCAGGCCAACCAATGCTAAAAGTTAAAGTTGCAAACCAGAGTACAGCGAGCCTCTGAGTGAGATGCTGAAAGGCTGAGCTTGGGCTGAACTCCTAACACAGAGGATTAGCACACTTATGTGTTTGGGGCAATGCCTGGTATAAAGCAGGTACTCAGCAGGTCCTTCTCTCTTATGTGTTTCCATTTAACTGCTTTGCTTATACTGCTGATAGCATAGAGCCTCATTGCTGTTTTCTGGTTAGACCATTGAATACCCACCTACAGCCGGCACAGTGGGAAACCACTAGTTTTTAGTTTCTATGGATCCAATGTCATTTGGAGAAAGGTGCAAATATATATATGGAGATAGATAGATGATGGATAGATAGATTATATATTGATAGATAGATAATAGAATGATAGTTAAATGATAGATGATAGATAGATACATACATATATAGATTTATAGATTGATAGCTGATAGACAGAATGATAGACAAATGATAGATGATAGATAGATTATATATTATAGATAGATAGTAGAATGATAGATAAATGATAAATGATAGATACATACATATATAGATTTATAGTTTGATAGCTGATAGATAGAATGATAGATAAATGATAGCTAGATGATAGATAAATACATTATATATTGATAGATAGATAATAGAATGATAGATAAATGATAAAAAGATGATACATAGAGTATAGATTCATAGATAATAGATAAATGATTGATAGATAGACAGACAGACAGACAATAGATAGATTGATAGATGATAGATAGATGCTATAGATATCCTTAATAAAAGGACAGTTAGCTAGTTTCTTCAGTAGCAATAATGCATTTTTAAGTAGGTAATGTCTTCTGACTTCCTTCATGAAGGCTGTGTAGACTTTAAGTTAACACTTGCCCTTAATCAATCTCTGAGGAACTGCCTTGCAGTGTTCCCCATGACCCTCCCACAAGACTCACAGCAATTGTGAGCTCCTTCTCTCCTGTGTGGGCAGCACCTGTGGTTTGCTGCCCACCAATGGGATAAGGCAAAGATCGCTGGACATATAAGATTGGTAACTATACACAATTGGATCATCCATTTGCTCTCTCTCGGTCTCTCTTTCTTCCCCCCCCCCCCCCCCCGACCTTAAGGAAGTGTGTAGGAAGAAATTTGCACACTAGGCAATTTCAAACAGCAAGTAATAACTAAACATCCCAGAGTCTAGCAAGGCTTCCAGCTCACACCTTGCATACAATAAGACCCCCAACAAAACAAGCCCCTCTTCTTTGAGGCCACAAGGACTTGAATTCTGACAACAATCTATGAACTTGAAAGTGGATCCATCTCCAGTCAAGCCTCAGATGAGTCCACAACCCCAATCAACATCCTCACTACAGCCCTGCAAGATGCGAAGACTTGAAACTGTGTCTAAATCCTGACCCAGAGCCGCTGCCAGGAGAGACATGACCACTGTTAAATCGTTATGTCTCTTGATTCTACCACAACAGACAGATAATGGCATCAAGCATTTCATCAGCATCTGCACTGCAACTTCTCAGCGTATCGGGTGTGATACTGGGCTCTGGGTAGAGGTGGGCACAGTGTTTACCATTCACTACAAATATGACCTGGTGGCAGCACCCCACACTTGTTTTTCAGACACCCAAACTCTACTGTGACAACAGCTGAGCAAGCACAGCCCTTGTCCCATTGATCTTGAGTGATAATTTCTCCATAAAATATTCCTTCTTAGCACCATTAAATGTTCCTGAGAGAACAACCTTATTTACTGCAATCATTGTACCTAAATATGCTCTCACGGTTTTGATAAAGTTATTGACAAGCCTCAAGGTTCACGAAAGAAGTGTGAGACATCTTCCATTGTAAGAAGACAGAGCTTGGAAGCAACCAGTTCTCAGAACATAAAATGAAGTTATTTTTCAGGCCTCAGATCAATGTTTGCCAGAAGTCTTTGGGCGAACTAGGTTGGACATATAAGAAATACCATCTTTTAATGAAATAGTCTATTAGGGATTTAAATAGCAAATTAATATGGTGAGTGCATTGTATAATGTGGTTAAATGAGTCTATATTTCTGTAGTAAAATAATTAGGACCACCTTGGTTTTTAGCGACTGTGGTGTTTGTGGTTAATAGTGTTGTCTAGTCCTGTTATATCAGTTGTTTGGGTGTATATGTGTCTCTGTAGGTGATTCACACACAAGTTACAGGTCACTAGAGCACAACCACAGGAATCTATGACAATGGCCAGCACCAGGCTCGGGGCACTCACTCCCTCTCTTGGTTTTCAGCTTTTCTTGTGAGTCAAAAATTGACATCTATCTCATAAACAAAGACCAAAACCTGGTTACTGATTCTAGAGATAATTTCTGTAGTGGGAAATTGAAGACTAGATTGTCCAGAAGATGTAAAATTTGCCCTTTTGAAGTTAACTGATTTTTATGGCTTTGTTTATTTATTTTTATATTGTATGTGATTGGTTGAGTGAATGCATGTGTACCTTGTGCAAGGATGAGTCTGTCAAGGTCAGAGGAAGGCTCCAGATCTCCTGAAACTGGATTTATAGGTACTGGCACACCACTACATGGGTGCTTGGAACTGAACCCGGGTCCTCTGTAAAAGCAATGCGTTTTCTTAAGCCCTGAACTATCTCTTCAAGCCCAACTCAGATATATTTTTAAAATGTGTATTCATATGAATGCTTTTTCTAGACTGCTATATATATTTTTAAAGATTTTATTTTGAATTGAATGGGTATGGAGGGGCAATATTCATATGAATGCAGATCCCCATGGTAACCAGAGAGGGTGTTGTATCCCATGGACTTGGAGTCATAGGCAGTTGTAAGCCATCCAACAAGATGCTGACAACTGAACTCAGGCCATTTGCAAGCACAGTATGTGCTTTTAGCTTCTAAGCCACCTCTCAGACCCCAGTACATGTGGTTTGGAAGTTTATTACTTTCCCCAAACCCAAAACTTTATCATAAAGCCTTCCTGATTATATCGTTTGTAAGTCTATTGCTTGCATGTTTGTTAGCATTTCATTATATGAGAGCACTGTGTCTTCTAGCAGTAAATAAAATCACAAACATAAGACGTGTGTATGGAAAGCAAGCAATTAAGAGTTACTCAGTAGATAAGAGACAAGATCACAGGCTGTGCGAGCAAAGGCTGCTGCCTTGATGTCGGACCTATTATAACCAAACTACTGTCCAACCTTTAATCACAGCTATTTGTCAGCCACATGGATGTTGTACTGTTCTCCAATTAAAATGTGAGATGATATCGTGCTAATTCAAAATCTATTCTCATTTCTACATCTTTATTTCTTTTAATAGGGGTTATTAATTTGTTGTTCAAGAGATGACTAAAAATAATGCTGCCTGTAATGACTAACATTGAGGAGACTTCAGGTGCACACCCACAGCTGAGAGTGTGCATCAATCGCTCCCGTAAAGTGAGTCGTAAGAAGCATGCATCCTCCTGCGTTCAGTTGCTCTTCCAACTGAACTAGGATATGAAATAAGCCAGAGAAAATGATAATACTCGTGTACAGAGTTGTCCACCAAGAGGTCCTTGATTGTAGTATAAACACAGACATTAACAGTTAGGGACACAGTCACTTATAAACGTGTAAATTATAACTCTAATTATCATAAAATACCATGGGAATGAAAAGGGGATCAGTAACGTAAGAGGTTTTAAGGTAGAGCTGGAGAGATGGTCCAGTGGTTAAGAGCACTGACTGCTCTTCCAGTGGTCCTGAGTTCAATTTTCAGCAACCACACGGTGGCTCACAACCATCTGTAATGAGATCTGATGCCCTCTTCTGGTGTGTCTGAAGAAAGCGACAGTGTACTCACATAAACTAAGTAAATAATTAAATCTTAAAAATAAAAAGAGGTTTTAAGGTGCAGGGAAAAGTGGAAGCTAACAGTTTTAGCAGTGTAAGAACCCATGGAGAAAAAGTTGGGAGTCAGTTGACAGTGTAGTGTTTAATTAAACATGTGTGTCTTCAGTTTCACCTTCTATCACTTAGTCATGTCATGTCAGCCCAGCCATAGATTTATGTGTAGCACTAGTATATGGCCACTGTCTAGACCAAGGACAAGTTGACCACACATGTGTAGCCTTCCCTGAGCTGTATTCTCCTCAGAGGTCATTGGTTTGATGATGGAACAAGTTCCAAGCTCTTATTGACCTTGGAGTTGAAGATTCTCTTAGAAGGCTGAGGAAGATGTGGAATCTTTTATATCTTGTAACATGGGGAACTGTCCCGAATCTTATTTGTGCTCTAAAGAGTCATCACATCAGCAGGCTGACAAACTTGGAGAAATCAAGGCTTCCAGAAGTGTGTGCACATGCCGAGGCATGGCCACCCTCAGAGCTTTCTGTGCACATTTCCAGTTCCTTTCCTACAGGACCATGGCAGGATCTCACTGTGTGATGCTAGATGACCATGTGAGTCTGTGACTTGCTGTGGCCAATAATGTATGGCAAACAATAGACTTCACTTCCGGTCTTTTGTTCCCTCTGTCAAGACAGAGCTTGTGTGGCCTCAAGCCCTCAGAGGGAATGGCGCTGCACGGAGCCTCCTGCTCACCAAAGGTAAACATGACTTCCAAAGGAAAGTAAATCATTGCTGTCAGAAGCCAGAGAGAACTGGGCATTCCAGTCAGAAGCCAGAGAGAGCTGGACATTCCAAGTTACTGTGCTAGAACCTGGCATTCTGACCAGTGTAGGACCGTTGCAAGTAAACGTGTTTCCAAAAAAGGATTAGCGAAGCTAAAACATAGCAAATCAGCAATTTAACATATATTATTTTATGAAGTCTGTAGACATGTAAAAATCCCTTTAGAAATTAAAATTATCTTATATTTTGAGTCACAACGGTCAGTAAATAAGGGTATTATTAAATTTTATAGTGTCTCAACAAGAGAAAATAAACCTTCGCAATTTTCCAAGTCCTTTCACCAAGAGAAAGTTTTAAAGTAATGTGTTTATCAAGTGAAGAAACCATGTTTATAAAAAGAAATGCTTATCTTCTACTCTTGAATTCAAAAGAATCTGTGAGCATACCTCAAGAATAATTCCCGGACTGAGGGCTGAGACAGGGAAACTATGAAATAGCCAGAAACATTTGATCCTGTCCAAAAGTGAGAATGTTTAGTAAAAAAGTAGGTTGGACAGTATCAGAAGAACAAGAGCCATGCCCCAAGGGCATCCATGGCTGCATTGGATATGGTTCTTGAGCCAAGACATATAGCATGGCATTGGATTATAGCTCAAGGAATAAGGGGTACCCATGACCTCACACTATATACCTAAGTGATGGCAAAAAGCAAATAACTTTGATGCCATCTAGATGCTCTGTGCCTCTGTGTAGATAGATGCCCTGTGTCTGACCTATCATGTGTCAAATCCTCCAGCTCCCAGAAGAAAATAGTAGACACATATAAAGGAAGGGCTATTCTTCAGGATACTAGGCTAGGACCCCTCACGATGATCAAGATAATGAAAAACAAGGCTTGATGATTCCTTCCTGATAGTGTGGCTGGATGAAGAAGGGACATGAGCATCATCGGTGCACATCTTTGGGTGTGTCCATGAGGACATTTCTACAGCATCTTAGCAGAAGTGAGAACATCTATTCTGAATGTAGTCAATGCTGTTCCATGAGCTGGGTGCCAACAGTCATTCCTTTCTGCTTCATGACTGTGGATGTTATGTGACCAGTTGCCCCATACCTGTGACTTCCCTGCAGTGATGGCTCATCCCCACCTAAACCATCAGCCCAAACATATGTCCACGTTGAAATGGCTTTGCTGGGTAGGTCATCACATCCATAAGGCAAGTAACTAGCACACAAGGAGTGAGCAAGAGATTGTCACGTAGCAGTGTGAAATGAGGGTGATCACACCCAGCTGGGTGAAGTGAGGGTGACCACACCTAGACATGTGAAATGCGGGTGCTGCTAATTATGTGCTCTAACATCTGGGATCAAGTTCTGCAGCAGCAAGAGGATTTACTGGAAACAAACCAAAGTCAGGGCTGGGGAGATGCCTTCAGGTGAGGTCTCTACCCATGCAAGTATGAGTATCTCAGTTCAGATCCTCGATGCACATGTAAAATCTGGGTGTGTGTGCCTACGAACCCAACATTGGTGTAGGGGACACAGGCAGGTCCCTGGAGCTCACTGGCAAGCACTCTATTTGAATCAGTGAGATCCTGGTTTGATGAGAGACCCTACCTTAAAAATAGAGTGGAGAGTGATTTTTCTATGGAAAAATACATAGACCTCTGAACTCCACATGCATGAGCGCGCACACACACACACACACACACACACACACACACACACACACTGGTGTTAGTTGAGGATAATGAGCCCATATTGGCTTCTTAGTTGTAAGAACTCATATGAATGACATGAGACCATCTGAACTAGACCGGTTTTTAAAATTTTTAATTTTAAGTTATTGTTATTTATTATTATTATTGTTTGTTTGTTTGTTTGTTTGTTTTTGTCTTACAAATCTAACATTTCCAATCACACACCTGTAATCTCAGCATCTGTCAAGTGGAGGCAGGAGGCCAGGAGTTCTGTCATTCTCTATGACATAGCAAGTTCAAGGCCAGCCTGCACTACATGGGACCCTCTCTCAGGACAAGGCTTAACTATAAAAGGAGTTTTAAACGGAACCATTCAAGCCCCATGTGTATTGTGGCAGACCTCACCCATTGTGTTGCTTTGTGTAAGGAGTCACAAAGATCTCAGCATCTGAGCTTTGCACTCTGCCACCTGCTGGGGCAGCAAGTTCAAAGAGGGAAATCAGAGGGGTGTGTGAATGCAAGTGGATGAAGATAAAAGCTTGCATTCAAATTTCAGAAGCAATTGTGGAGCTTCGTTATAATGGCCTGATTACAGGTCTCTTTAAATCAGGGACTGCTGTCTATTGAACTTCATTGTACAGGAGCATCAAACAATTAAGACAAAAGTCATAAGAGCTTCTGTGGCCTGGGCAGGTTTGCATTTGATCAGTGTGCACGTGAACCTGTCTAAGAAGCAGATTCTATTCAGTGAGAAGATGAATTTAGAATATGCTGGGACATCTGGCCTATGGGACAAAACAAGGCTCTCACAAACAAACTGGAAATGAAGGAACCCAAGTGGCCTTAACTTTGGAAACTGCCACCTTCGGTGTCCTCCCTCTGGAGAGGGTCAAATTTGAGCAATTGGCCTATTAGATGTCTGCCATGTCTTTACAGCATTCTGTATGCATAGCTGCCTTCCAACATCTGATGCAGTGTTTGGTCATAAAGGTGAAAGCCCACAATGAAAGTGACCTTAGACCCTCACATTCACTTTAACTGTTGACTTCCATGACTAAGCACCAATGCTCACACAGATAAATGGTCATTTTGTTTGGTTTTAAAAACATTTTGAAGTCTTCCAAATTTTATACTGGAAATGTAGAATGTCGCTGATAAAATACAAAGAGCAAAGTGGAATTATCACTTGAGTCAGAGACAGCCAAGTTGTATATGCCTGTCTTCAACAGCATTTACTGAAGATTTCAAACTCCACCCTCTTCTCCAGGGTCCATTTATGATGGCTTCTCCCTTATTGTGGCTTGTCTGATCATCCCCTATCCCAACCCAAGAAAAGCAAAGAAACCCCTTTTTAGTTCTTTCCCATAACACTTAGTCTATGCTGTGTGTCACCTCTACCAGAGTTAGACAGTTAGAGGCACATGACTCTATGCCAGACAAGGCGGACCCTTAACATCCAGGTTCACCTTTAGGACTCCTTCAAGGCCCGCTGGCCCGGGAATGATAAGCCCCGACCCCGCCCCCCATTCCCTAGAGAGACTGTGATGAACACTATGGCTTGTTGCAACCCATCCCTTTGAGCTTGTTGACATCCCCCCACATCAAAGATCACTCAGCATGGTTTCACTTGCACCAGAAGACCATGTTTGGAAACCGTCTGATAAGCCTCACTGAGAAGCCACCACACGCCCCTGGATCTCGCCGGACTGTTTTAGCTTTCGGGGATCTGATCCTGCGCTTTGCAGTGAGGCGCGTCAACCCCAAGTGTGTGCTTTGATTTGGAACCCCAGCTGATGACAGCTGAGCTGTTGATTTAATGGGTTCTGTGCAGATAAAGGCAAGGGTTGGCAACCATACAACTGTCTTCCTTCGCAGGTGAGGAGACAAAGATCTTCGACATGCTTATTTCTCACAGCCCAAGTCCCTGAACCTGGGCCTGGAAACACATCAAAGGCCACACCTTCCCTTCCCAGGCTCTCCCCTAGCTGTGCTCCTTCTTCTGTAGCTCCTCCTGTACCCCTCACCAGTCAAACAATGCAGCTATTATGCTCCCTGGAGAAGAGAAGCTGAGTAATTACCTTCCCGGCCAGGTGCCAGGAGTAAGTTTCCTTGTGTGCATTTATTGTGTGGTAAACCGTCTGAGGCCGTGTTTTTAAAATTTGTTTTCTTTCCTTTGTTTTCTTTGTAGGCACTGGCTGTCAGCTTGCCAGACACTGGCCCCAAACTCTTCTGTCAACCCCAGACACGCAGCTTTCTTAGAATTTGGCCTCCATTGTCTTTCACTTTCTCCCAACCAGGAGCCTCACTGTATTCTATTTACATCTCCACATCGGTTTAAAAAATAAGGCCAGCTCAGCAGCAGTGCAACCCAATGTTTCTATCTGGGCAGCTGATACCATGTGGATTTCATCAGTGACAGGCTTGGGTGGAGAGACAGAGCCTAGACCTCTGTGTGGTAGGGACGGAGTAAAGGACCGTGTCCTTAGGAGGGAAATGAGGAGCCTTTGATCTTCTGAGTATCATGTCTGAAATCTCCCCACTGGCCTTCTCCATCAGTCAAGCCAGATGTATGAAATGAAGAGTAGCCAGTCCTGGCTGTCAGGACAGATGTGTGCTCCGTAATGCTTATGCATAGAGGACGATGCCATGGACGGCCTGTAAGTCTATTAGACGTAATAATTAGAACCAAGATTTTAAAACCTCCTTCGACATGCTACACTCAAACACGTATGACATCTCATGGGTTCCCTATTGCCCCTCGGACAAGAAAGAACTGTCAAATCTGCTTTATGGGAGATCTTGAAGACAAGCCAGACTGAGATCGCAACGTCATGAAGCTAAGATGTAGCAGAAGACAGCCCTTTTCATCCCAAAGTTTAAATTCCCAGCCACTCTGCTCTAACAAGAACCCCTCACAGCAACAAGTATTTCAGAACAAAGTGCACTTCAGCGGGGGCCCTGGGTGACGCTCTGTCTTCACTGCAAGGTCTCCGTCACTTTGCTCTTACTAGCTGACCTGATTTGTTGGGATCTCTACCAACCTGGAAGATGAATGTCAAACTCACATCATTTCTAGATGATCTGCAAGGAGCTTTCAACGAGAGACTAGCATTTGGATCACTGTACACTAAACACCAGATTTCTCTCCCCAAGCTGAGTAGACACCACCCCATCTGTGGAGGAGCTCAGTAAAGAACAGAGACGATTCGCTACTGCCAATTCTTGCCTGTGCCTTACAACCGGGTCATCTCATGCTATTCTCATTCGCCTCCACCCACCTCATCCATCCATCCCATCTCACCCTATTCATCCTATCCCACCCCATCCTATCCCACCCCACCCCACCCACCCCACCCACTCCATCCTATCCCACTCCACCCCATCCATCCATCTCACCCCATCCCGCCCCACCGCACCTCATCCCTTTCCCCACCTCCTAGCACATTCTATTTCTTCCCATTCTCTATCCTTACACTGAGTTTTCTGTCATTGGCTCCTACATCTCTTGAATATGGACTCAATTAAAACACAGGGTTTTCTTTGGTCTCCAAGTTGCAGATGAAGCTGCCAGAGTTCTCAGCCTTCTTTGTGAACCATTGCTCATAATAAATCTTCTTTCAGGTAAATATACATCTAATTTACTATGTTTTTCTGGAGGACTCTGGCTAATATGTCAGACAAATATTTACATGAACCTGCAGAGTGCTAGAAACTGTCACTATTTGGCCCATTCACTAATCTTGTGGTCCTAGCTCAGAAGACTCACCGCAAGGCCATGCAGCCCTGTCAGGATGACCACGCCAGGTTCGGAAGGCAGCTTTGTTATACAAGAACATCTTCTGTAGATATGGACGACCACTCTAACTCACTGGAAACAGAAGTCTAGACTCAACTCTAGCCCTGATCATTACAGGTCTCGAGAAGACTGTGACCTATAGAAAACAGAAGTAGACTAATTCCCTAAGAAATTTTTATTTTTAATTCTATTACCTAAGAGGGACAGGGAGTAGATAGAACAGACACAGAACGGCTCTCTCCAATCTGGAGCTTCAACTGAAAATCCTATGGGTTCGTGTTTTCTCTTAACACCACAGATACTGTTCCTTGGGTGATCCTTGAACTCACACAGGGGACTTAGTTCTTATAGGCTCCTACCCCCTTCACACACACACACACACACACACACACAGAGAGAGAGAGAGAGACAGAGAGAAAGACAGAGAGACAGAGAGAGACAGACAGAGAGAGACAAAGAAAGAGACAGACACAGAGACAGAGACAGGGCAAGAGAGAGACAGAAAAAGACAGAGACAGACAGACAAATACAGACACAGACACAGACAGAGATTGTGTGTAAGTGCTTGAAAACCCCTACATTTTCTCCACTGGTGATGTAATATTAGGAGCCAGGGTCTCTGGGAAGTGATAATGATCTAGATGATGTCATTAGGGTGGAGCCCCACGAATGGGCTTAGTGTCTTTATAAGATTCCTCCAGAGAGTTTCTTCCTCCATCGACAATGTGAAGACATAATGAAGACTGTGAAACAGGAATCCAGCCCTCACTAGACAGCAAGTCTGCCAATGCCTTGATCCCGCAGTTCCCAGCCTTTCAAAATGTAAGTTACATCGTTTTCTTTTCATCATTTAGGCCACATAGTTGATGGTAGTTTGTTATAGCCCCCTGAACTGACGAAGACATGGACACATTCTCACATGCTCATCTCTCCTCCCTGTCTCCATGTCTCTGTGCTGCTGTCTGTCTCTTTTATCTGCCCATATACACCACTTCAAGCATTGGCATAAATACGATCTTTATATAACTATCTTTCACAAGCTGTGTGGGTACTACTTGGGGTTGAAATTCGAATGTGTGTTAGGTCACTGTCTCAGTGCTTAAACTGAAACATTTGCTTGCGTGCCCTAGTCTTTGGGTGAAGTCCTCTACCTGCTTCCTCCCATTCTTCTGCCACTCCTATACTGCCTATTCCGGCCTCATTCATGCCAGAAAAGAGGAGCCTGGCTCTCTTCTTGTTTTCCATCTCTGCTCCCAGACTTCCCACTCCTCTGCCTGGCAGTCTTCAGAAGTCAGAAACATTTTTTTATAGTTGCATTTACACAAGGAAACAAATGAAAGGACTTGCACAAGGATGGTCCACAGTAGAGTAACATGAAGCAATTCCCCACCAATCTTGGCAATCAGAACTAATTAATTAAGAATTAAAATATGGAGATTAGTCTAGGAAAAATTAAGTGGCTCTTTATCTTACTGAAGGATCTCTGCCAAGTGCACAGCTTAGCCTAACTGGACAAGAGACTCTGTATAATGTTCTCATCTACAACATTGGTTGTAAATAAATTAGGAGAAAATCATTTTGTTGGAAGCTTTTAAGTAATAAGAAGATGTGTCAAGGCCAGAAATCAGACACTGGTAAGAGCTGTCTAAGGCCAGTTAAGTCAGTAGACAGTACCCACTAGAGTACGGCAGGACTGGAAAGCCACACACACACACACACACACACACACACACACACACACACACGGATAAGCATTTTGGCTCCATCATTTGCTATGTAGGCAATTGTTGGAATTTCATTAAGTCCACCAAAGAGACAGACTCAAGTCTTTGGCCTTAACACCTGTGCATGCAATTTTATTTGGAAATAAAGTCTGTGCAGATGCCATCAATTTCAGGTGAGGTCATTAAAGTTGACCATCATCCTCACCCATTATGTGATGATGGCCTTAAACAAGAAGGAGTTTTGTATATAGACACACAGAAGAAGAAAGTCACATGGCTACAAAGCCACATAGAGAAGACTATCATGTGACTCCAGAGGCAGAGGCTGTAGAGACAGAACATAGGCCAAGAATTCCAAAAGTTTTTGTTCACTCCTGGAAAGTAGGAAGAGGCAGGGAGGGAGTCTCAGAGGGAGCATGGCCCTGTCCTTACCTGCCCTGAGATATCTAGCTTCTGGAACTGACATACACAGTCCTGCTGCTTTCAGGAACCCAGTTTCTTGGACTTCGTGGCGACTTGACCCCCAGTTTGAGCTGCTGTCATGATAGCCCCAAGAAATCAATACTGTCCACCTCTCCGTTGGCACAAAATACAAATCACAGCAGCACCGATGGCTGTATTTTCCTAATGAACTTGTTCTACACATTTGACGAGCAAATGTGTGTTACGTCCTTCACATGGCATCTGGCCCCTGTGGACCGTTCTGCCCATGTGGTTTTATTAACACATGTAAGCTCTGTCACACACATGTAACTGAGACCCCTGTTCTCCAGGTAGCTAGAACGTTCTCTCACTCAGCAACCCAATAGGCCAACCACCTCTACAATGGCCACCTTGACATTTCTATCTGTAAAACTGGCCGCAATTGTTAGCTTGACATTGAATAGACTACTTTGTATAAGCGAGCTATATAATAACTGGGTTATAAGGAAGGAGCCATTAGCCTTGATCTCATCTTCACCTATTTCCATTATTGCCCCTGTTACCCAGAAACTTGTCAAACGGAATCTTCAATCAACAAGACCTAGCTGGTCCCTTGGGACTTGTAAGCTCCCTTGTTTATGTTTGGTAGCCATGGAAACAGACTTGGCCTTGGCACTGTTGGTCGCACCCTGCTCTGACAATAGGAGCATCACCAGTTTAAGCAGCTTGAATATGCTATGTCCTTCCCCACTTCCATTCTCTGTGATTTCTTTATTCTCTAAAATAAACATACATTATTTTAGCAATTAAAAAAAGAAAACACATTCTTTTAATAATGTATTACAGTGGCAAGTCAAGTAAATCATGCCTGAAAGAAAAATAAATTGGAGAGAATTCACTTTACTTCTGATGCACTCATGTGGAATGTGCAAAGCCATCATAAATTGCATGTGCTAAAGCCACTTCAAAGAGCCTCAATTTCCTTACTTGAAAATGGTGGTGCTGAGGACCCAGCTCTCAAGGCTTGTGTAGAAGCTAGAGAGCACAGAATACCATGTCACCATCTGTCCTGAGGTGACTTCCAAGCCTCCCTCCATTTTCTCGAGTTATATTGCTTACAGTGCCTGAATAGATGGTCATGAGTTTAACAAGACCCAGTCTCAGCTTTATAAGGTAATGACCTATGACCTTCTACTTTGTTACTGAACGAACTAGATGCTGACTTATGAAATGCCTTCCCCTGATCCCTGAGGCTGGAGCTCTTTCTCCCAGGTGCCCTCTCTCACCCCATTGAGAGTTGGCCTTGCTAACATGCTTCTGATGAATAGAACACAAAATAGCAACAAAAGAAAACACGTTATAAAATACAGAAAAACAGAAAAGACAACAAAAAAATAGAAGAGGTTATAAAAACACAGGACTACTGTTACTCGTCTCTTACTGGTTCAGATGGAAGCCCGATACTGCATTGCGGATTGCCTAATGGACAGACCACCTAGCAGGACTGACGGTGGCCAGGCATCCCCCTATAAATGTCTTCAAAATGGATTCTTAGTCGAGCCTTCAGGTGTCTCCAACCCCTGTGACACTTGGCTGGCAGCTTTGTCAGCAGCCCTGAGCCTGTTAGTCACCCAGATTTCCAACCTTCAGAGACTCAGAGCCAGTGTGTGGCACTGTATGAGACACTCCATCAGAATGTATACACGACGGAGTTACCGAGCTCCTCCATGCATCCCTTACTGCTTTGTCCCACCCTCCAAGGTGGCCACAACAGCAGTTCTGGTTCATTTTAAGAACACATACGTGCAGACCGCATCTACTGAACAGTGCTTGGGGACTCGTCCCCCTTAACTTTCTGTTCACTTCCCCCTTGCTCCACGTATCTCTGCAGTGTCTGTCCTTTTGTCTCCGCAAGGACAGATTTGCACTTTTCACACTTGAGCTGGAGGAGTGTATGCAGCTTACACTGAAGTAAAGCCTTCTTTATGTTTTCCACTACAGACTCTCTCAAAGGTGCAGTGGCTTCTTTTCAGATCCTCACTAGGATACTGATTTAAAGAAGAGGAATTAAAGAATCCAGCTCCGCCAGGCAGTGGTGGGGCATGTCTTTAATCCCAGCACTCGGGAGGCAGAAGCAAGCGGATTTCTCAGTTCGAGGCCAACTTGGTCTATAGAGTGAGTTCCAGGACAGCCAGGGCCACACAGAAAAACCCTGTCTCGGAAAACCAAAAAAAAAGAAAGAAAAGAAAAAAGAATCCAAAGAATCCAGCTCTGTCTACATCTTCAGAGATCAGTTTTATAATAAAATTCTTTGAATAATGCCGACGTTATATTCCTAAAGACAAAGTAAATGCAATTTTTAACCTTATTTTGCTCCATTAGATCATTCAGAAGACCAAAGCGGCATAGACACTGTGAAATTTAACATTTCAATACTGATGTTGTACGCTGTTTTACCTAACATTTTGGAAAGTACCTGCCCCTGACATCAGTCAAGAAAATTATTTTGTTGGTAATGTAATATCATTTTTAATGGCAGTTAGTAGATATAAAGACACATTTATTATTATTATTATTATTATTATTATTATTATTATCTTTTTAAAAATCACAAATGTGTGATATCTCAATGAGTGAGGTGCTCATGCAGCAAGTATAAAGGTGTGAGTGTGGATTACCCAGCACCCATTGAAGAAGCCAGGTACAGTGCTACGTCTGTGCCTAAAAGACTAGATCGCGGGGCAGAGACGTGTAGATCCCAGGGCCTTGTTGTCTGGGAAAACAGTCTAGCCAAACTGCCCATCTTTAGGTTCACTGAAAGACATCTTTTTAAAAAAATGGAGAAGTGATTGAGGAAGATAGCCCTTCTCTGGCTTCCACATGTGCCTTCACAGGTGAGTACACCTGCACACGCAGTTTCATGCTGACTCTACCCCCACCTCGCGCATGCGCATTGTCAAATAAAAGCCTATTCTTCTAATTCTCCTTAGTCCTGGGTTCTGCAGAGGCCTAGCCAGATGTTGTATTTTGAAACACGGCTTTTCCTTTCATCCACAAACACCTAACATGGGTCTCAACGCTGCCTTTCCCCCTCAGTGATGCTGCACATGGGAGGCCGGTCACAGAAGTACACATTGTCACAACCTTGGGTTGCAATGTCTTCTAGTAAAGTCCATGTAAGCCAAGAAGAGCTGCACTCCTGAACTGCCAAGGTAGGAACAAGCGTAGAGAGGCCTCAACAATGACAGCGTGCTGAGAAGTAAGTCTGGGGAACTGGCTTGCCAATCAGGATATCTGTCTGTCTGTCTGTCTGTCTATCTATCATTATTCATCCATTCATCCATCCATCCACCCACTGATCTATCTATCTATCTATCTATCATTATTCATCCATTCATCCATCCATCCACCCACTGATCGATCTATCTATCTATCTATCTATCATTATTCATCCATTCATCTATCCACTGATCTATCTATCTATCTATCTATCTATAGCAGTGCACTTTTATCAGATAGGGTCTTACCATTAGCCCTGCTAAGCTTGAACTGGAAATTCTGCTGGCATGTAAAAATCTATATCTCCGATATCTTCAAACTTGATTCTTAGGTCAGCAAATGGAATAGAAAAGCAACAATAGATTTTAGAGGTGACTTTTACCCAATTGCCAAACATTTTATTATATGTGATAATACAAGTAATTTGGGGGAAGGTAGTCAAATTATAACATGTTTTTATGAGTGCTTTTGTTCTTAAACCTTAATTAAATGGAAATACTCATTTGCTCAATTCTCTGCCACGAATAAATCACGCAGGAGTCACACTATATGCTATTCTCCATGAGGCAAAATTGATAGCTATTTATTCTGGTAAGTAAAAACCAGTTATCTTCACTTTTACACATGCTAAATGATTATAATAAAAATTTTAATTTTTTTTTAGATCAAGAAATTAGTTACACAATAACCCTGAGAGCCTCTGCTTCTGCCACTTTGGACTCTGGGGTCATGTCCTACTGCCAGGCTCCCAGTGGCTTCTGGGTTCTGAGAATATTTGTCTTTCAATTTTTTTAGAGCTGGTAACATTTGTTTTCTTCGCTTCTTTGGCTGAGCACAGTGCAGAATTGAGACATAACAAAATAACTGCAAGAAAATATTTCCTGTAACTATGCCTGCAGTGTCATTATATTTAAATGACCCACAGAATATAAACAAGGGTGGCTTTTCTCCTTTGTCGAAAAGACAAACAGGATTCACAGTGTCACAGGCTCCTGATTGACACTGGAGACTAACAGAAGTGGAGACTCTTCTCTGCTAATGGAGCCTATGAGTAGCGAATGCTCGGAGAAAATGGTCCTTGCACAGGATATGTGGTATAAATAACCCATTGACCAGATGAACTTCCTTTTAGATCAGTCTCCTGATACTGGCACTGAGATAGGTCCCCAGGGGGAACTTAGTTAGGATTCACTGACATCCCTGTAGTCTGTCTTCAGGACTTTGATGCCCTGTTGGGGGCTGGCTGCTCAAAGCTCACAGTTGGCTTCTCACGAGTGTGTGACAGATGCTGACTTCTATGTTCCACTGCCTGGCCAGCCCACTGAACAGACACTCAGTAAATGCTTGTGGCAGGGATGAATAAATGGCCTCATCAAAGCATCCAAAAGCATTATCTAGCTCCCAAATGGATTTCTACTCAAAAGGCATAAAGATTCTACAGGAAGACATAAGCCTGGTCTTCCTTTGGTCAATTCTCTCCATAACTCCTCCTGAACCTGTCATCTGGCCAGGTCCATGGTTGAAATCTTGTCATATACAACCCATAATTTCCTCAAAACAGTTTGTCTATTTCCCAAACCTAATGTCTTTCTGGGTTGCCTGTGTCATGTTACCAAATTGTCTTACACTTTGACTAGTTATCCTACACACACAAACGTGCGTACAACATCAAAAACATACATGCACCCACATGTATGTCTGTGTGTGTATGTCTATGCAGAGGCATGCACACCTGGGCTGCAAGGTTCTGAATGTTTGGGAAGCTGTTTGCAGGAACGCTGGTCTAGTGAAAGCATTAAAAGAAGGGTCTACCAACATACAACGTCAGAACTAGAGAAGAGTTTAGGAACCCCGGTTTCAACAAAATAAAACATGATACACAACACACTCAGCACTCAGATCATTAACAGGGCCTCCAGTATGATTAGAGAAGGTTGTGTCATCAGGCGTGTTTCTTTAGTCAATGTGCAATAAAACCCAAGGTGAGGTCAACCCATTGGCCAACCGATCTGCTAAGGGGTGGTGAGACTGGAGAGGAGGGCAGACCATGTCTGTTAACATTCAGGGGCTCCAGCCAGCTTTCCCGGGTCGGGGTCATCCACTCTTCCATGGAGCAAAGGTGGAGGAGAAACGTGAGCTTCGTTTTCAGGTCTCTGAGGCAAGTTTCTCTTTATGCTCCTTAACAAAACCGTGAGTGTTTTCTCAGTTCCAAAGAGAAGGTGCAATGGAGAAAATAAGGTGTGGTGCTCCTTATATGCAAAAGCTTCATAGATTTTTTTTCAGAAAGTATATGAACTGCATCAAGAAATGTTTTTAAATCATATGTGTGTTCCTTCACTACTAAGCATTAAAGATTATGATGCTATAATACTAAAATTAATCAATAAAAGTACACTATATCATTCTTAGATAATAAAATATGCTAGGCAAGTACTACCCTCTGAAGGAAACCACCCCCACCTTCAGGAGATAAAATGGGCATGCTCACAAAAAGTCATTACAGCTGCATTTGATATTGACATTCTCTCAGAGAAGAAGGTGTTGGGGAGAGTCTTGGGACCCTCATCTTGAACATCCAACTGCTCCTCAGAACAAGTGTATGCCATTCAGCTCTAATTGCATACAGTCTCTGGGTCTCAGGGAGGGGGTAGATTTTAGAAACAGGGACTAGGGGAAAGGGACAGCCTTGGAGGAGCCATTATCCCTGCTGGGTGCAGCCCTTGCAATGTGACTGCTCCTGCCCACATGCCCTCACCCACTCATCCACGGCTCTGTAAGTAAGCCCTCCAAATCATTGGCTCACCAGGGGGAAGGTTGATGGAGTCAAGCGTAGGTTTGCCATTGGGCCCTGGGGAAGGGATAGTGGTTCAATCCCTTCAAAAGTAAAGATTCTCATAGCAATATAATGAAGGTGGGATTCCTGAGGTCTGCATGCTTGTGGACATGTACCTGTATATAAACATACATAGGGATAATCTTATTAAAATTATAATGGGTATGTTCCTATCAAGATTCGTTGGTTGTTAATAGAATCTGTGTTCACGTCTTCTCTCTTCAGGGATCGTACAGAGACCTTGTGCATGAGTATACACTAATTTTTCCCCCATGATATTGTTTTCTGCTACAGCCTTCTTCCTGTTCTTTGGGCTGCTTGCTTCTCAAATGTACAGACTGGCCATTTTCACGGTTGATTCTCCAGTCGCTGATATGGTGCCTGGAATCAAATGTGTTTGTCGAACATTTGGAAAAGGAAAAAGAGAGAGGACAAAGTTCTGGAGGGTGGTCCTATGAAAGAATACTTTAAAGTGGTTTACACTCTGAAGATAAATGCATTGAAACTAGAAACTTTGCTGCCTGGGAGGTGTACCAAGTCCCTCTGCCACTTTGGGATGGCCAACGGAGCTACAGAACCTGCCCAGATTCATAGTGAAGATGTAACCCTTTCTGGGAACCAGGGTATAGAATTTCTAGATGCCAAACTCATGAGAGATGCAAGGGAATCAGCTCTCTCCTTACAAACACATTGGCACCATTTGTGGATCAGGGCTGGGCATGCTGCAGATGCTTCCTAAATGACTGTGGATCCATCTAATGAGTGAATTAAGGAGATGAGTGGTAAGTGCCACTGTTTCAGTGATGCAGTGTTTCAGCTAGGCCGCATCTGTACTTTAGTTAGATGGACTTGACCAAATCTCTCTAGGCACAGTGTTACCCTTTATAGACTTCATACCTCTGTCCAGGAACAAGAACCAGCAATGGGAATACATGTCAAGGCCACTAAAATTACGAATGAAAATGTAGGCTCCCTTTATTTTTCGGAGAGTAGTTTCTGTTGAAATATACCCTATCGCATATCTCTCATAGATTTTAAGTTGAGGGGTATCATTCATTTGAAAATCATACCAACCCAAAATCTAATTATAACCAAAATTGGAGTCAAAGGGCAGGAGAGTAGGAGTCCGCACCTACCCAGTCTCAAACTATCTGATCGAATCCAGCCGTTCCTAAGGAAAGCACCCCCTCATGGATTCCTTTCATTTATCCTCATGAAAACCATGCCTTCATTTCATTTTGCTCAGCAAAACATATTTTTTATAATGAGTTACTTGATATTCGCAAGACTTCTGAGTCTCTCTTCATTCCATTTTTGTTGAAAACAGGAAGTTGACTCTTGCCAAGGATAAATGAACCTGAAGTCAATGTTTTCAGTGTAGTTCAAAGGATAGACTCTTCCAATCTCGAGTCCATTCTGACGCCGGCAAAGACCTTTCCCTGCCAAGACTATGAAATAATAATGGTGCCCTTTAGCAACTGAAGCCTGGTGCTTCCCAAGCCTCTCGGTCTACAACTATAGCCCACTTAACAACAGGGTCTTGCTTTATCTTTAGCAACTATCCTGGGGTTGCATAAGTACCAGAGACAAACTGCATTACAGATTTTAAATTTGGAGTGATGAACAAATCAATATTTCAAAGTATAACAGGAACCAATCCTATGAAACGAACAGGAATCAGATATTGTGCTGGCTGCACTCCAACAGAAGGGAGGCACGGAGAAGACCGTTCAGCAATGTGAAATATTAAATGATAATAATAAAGCTATCGACATAGAAGCCTGAAAAAATGTGGAGCTTAACAGCCTTCAGTGTCAGAGGAAAAACTAGTTTAGACTTGTTAATACATGCCGACCTTTCTTCATTTAAATATTAATGAATGATAGCAGGAGGGGGATATGTAAGTCATCCATAGGAGACCTACAGCTACAGCATCCAAAGGAATGTGTGATTCAGAGGAGAGCCTTAAACAGGGACCTGGGAGACACCAAGGGGACTCTCCCCAGGTGGCTTTTAGTCCCTTCCTCTCCTCCTGAGACCTTAGAGGGGGCTTTTTAGCCTAACCAGCCAAGGCGAGGACATTTTCATTGGCCCATTTTATTTAGTGCAAAGTCAAGTTCAAAAAATTCACTTAAACGAATGACTATTAATTAGATCTTTTTCTGACAAGAGCTAACAAACCGTATTTTATTATGAATATTTACCTAAATTATGTTTAAATTTGGCTTTATAACAGTAGTTCTCAACTTGTATCCCCTTTGGGAGTCCAATGACTCTTTCACAGGGTCACCTAAGACTACCAGAAAACACAGATATTTACATTTCAATTCATTACAGGAGCAAAATTACAGTTATAAAGTAGCAACAAAAGTTATTTTACGGTTGGGGGTCACCACAGCACAAGGAACTGTATTAAAGGGTCAAAAACTTTAGGAAAGTCGAGAACCACTGCCCTAGAGGGAACTGAGTATTCAGTGCCACGCATGAGATGTGTGCCTATAACCTAATCAAACAGGATTACAGTTACTCTCAGAGCTACTCCAGAGCTGAGAAGATGTGCAAGCATGAGAAAATTTGACTGTCTGTCTGTGTCTCTCTGTGTCTGTCTCTGTGTCTGTCTCTGTCTCTGTCTCTCCTCTCTGTCTGTCTCTCTCTCTCTCTCTCTCTCTGTGTGTGTGTGTGTGTGTGTGTGTGTGTGTGTGTGTAAGTTCCTTCAGAGAAATTTTGGGAATTGAAATCCAGTTCATCTTTTAGAGATTTACTTACTTTTATGTGTATAAGTGTTTGTCTGCATGTACATGTATATATATACATGTACCATGCGCATGCAGTGCCTGTGGAAGCTGGAGAAGGCAACAACCCCCCTCCTCCAGAAGCAGAGTTATCTGTGGTTGTGAGCTGGCAAGTGGGTGCTGGGAACTGAACCCAGTTCATCTGCATCAAGCAACCAGAGTTCTTCTTAATCCCTGAGTCATTTCTCTCCAGTGGGAGACCCAGTTCCCTTTGTAGGTGTCCAGTCTTTCACTCAATATTCATGCCCACCATGTGACAAAAGAGAGATCCCTCATCCTCACAAGTACCCAGTGCTTCCCAGGAGTCCTATCTTTGAGTTATCGCTAGATCTCTGGACAGAAAAAGGAGATGTGAGCCTTTGGCTTCTGGAGCACTGGCTTCTGGAGCACTGGACTCTTGGCTCCTCACTCTCAAGTGTTCCTGTGAAGTCTTGAAAGTCACAAACTTTTCTAGATGCTTATGCAATAAATGATCTCAGGCACCAAGATGAAAACCTACATCACAAAGTACAGTTATCTGTCTATCTTCCAGTTCTGAAAATTGGCAAACCTAAGTTGTGTCTCAGGAAGCACAGAGAGCCACACATAACCTGGATTTGGGGTGGCCCTCAATGACCTTACCTATTCCACCAGGCAGGTCTTGCCTCTCAAAGGCTCAAGAACCACCAAATTAGCAGGACAAAACACAGGAGCCTCTGGGGGCTGTTTTATGTTGAAACCATAATGGGCCTTTATTCTGTTCCCATGGAAGTTTGAAGTGAAGATGATGGTGTGCAAATTTAAGGAGTCTGGCCTCTGCATCAGCGCTGAAGAGTAAATGTCACAGACCCATGTTCAATGCAGAACAGGAAGACACTAACACATCTGACTGAGCTGGTGGGATCTGAGGTTACACTGTATGATAGCATCATCTATCATCCTCACATGGTAGTTGAGAATTTTTCAGGCTCATATGACACTGGGAGAATGGACTTTCTATTCCAACCTGAAATTCTTATAAATTTTGGTTAATATTGCCTTTCCTTCTTTCTCCCTAGTTTTCCACTGAGATCCTAAATTATCAAAAATGTTGACAAGTGCATAATGAAAAATAAGCAAAATCTGAGTATGTCCATTACACATGGAAACCCTGCCTATCTGGACGCATGTGTTGGGTTAAATGGAGAGGTATGGTGGGAGTCCCACATCTGCCCTGGGCTCCGGCCCCTCAGAGAGGCGGGAAGTGGGCAGTTTGACCACGCTCACCCCACAGCACCACAGAACAGGTGTTGGGCTGTGAGAAGCCGCACAGAACACCTCAGGGGTGGGGAGGGAGGTGGAGTGCAGCCTGAGGTCCTGGAGACCACAGGGAAGCCAGCTTCATCTGGTTCTCAGGCTCTGGGGCATCCCAGGCACCACTGGATGCCGAGGAAGAGCTGAGAACGGTGAGAACGGAGTGGGGTCCTGTGGCTAGATCTAGCCTGGGCTGAGGGGGAGAAGGCTGGGAGGAGTGTGGCTGGATCCTGCCAGGGACTGGGGTTCGAGGCTTGTCACCAGCTAGCTCACTTGGTTTGGTTTGGTATCAGTCATGGCTGGGAGCTCTGGGAGGCCTTCTGTGGGAGACTAGATGCAGCTCTTTAGAAGAAGGCCTGTTTCATTGTTCCCTATGGTGGATCCCGATGAAGAGAGATAGTCCATGGTTTCAGGATGTTTATTGTCATGGCAGAGAGTGACATGAGTGAATTTGTACTCCACAATCTCAGGGAGGGGTGAGGTTGAAATACCATTGGCTGGGAAGGGGAATGGCTAAGCCTCTAGGTGCCTCATTAACATGGAGATGTCTTGAGGCTATGTGACCACAACTCTACCTATGGAAGGGGTTGAGAGCTGCCCCTGTGTGACTGACAGTCACAGACCTATGGAGGAGAGCTATGGCCTCATGTCAGGAGTCTGATTCCCAGGAGCATGGCAAAACACCTACCATCCCTTGTAGGGTTAGTCCCCACTGGGGAACCCCTACTGGGTTCTTGGGGCCGGTGGTTAAACCTTAGCTCAACCAGAAACCAGGCTGCCTTTCATGGTCCCCCACACACGGGCACCTTCCATACCAGTCATGGGAAGAAAACCTTTTCGGTCACTTGAAAGTTACACAAGTCCTTTTATTTTTAAGATTTATTGTATTTTTAAAGCACATGTATGTATATGTGCATTTGTGTGTGGGTACGTGCATGTGAGTGCAGTGCCTGTGGAGGCCAGCAGGGGCTGTCAGATTGCCGGGAAAGGGAGTTACAGGTAGTGTGAGCTGTCATATGTAGAACCAATGCTTGTTCTTTCTTGTTTTCTTTCAGAACAAACAAGGAGTTCATGTTATTAGTTTTACTTCTTTTTTAATAGTTTACAATTCTCAGGGCATTCTGAGGGGAAGCTAAAACATCTGCAGTGGTGTTTAGAATGAAGCAAACCATCTAAAAAGAATCATCTTTCATAGCCGCTGAAGATTTGAGGTGACTATCAGTATTAATTTCAAACCCACATCAATCAAAAATATATACTCTCTTGACATTTGCAATGATTTCCCTCTCATTAATTTGCAAATGACTGCAAGTCACACAAATGGCCAAACAGCAGAGAATAACCTGGCATCCCATTCAACATACATAATGGCCAGCTGAGAATATGGAAACCATACAGAAGAACTGCCATTGAACCGGGCGAACTTACATCTCTCTAAGGAGCTCAAATGGCCTGCCCTGCTAATTACTGACAACAAAAATTTGCTTTCTTAAAAGAAAAAATGCTAGCTTTCTATTTTAGAGCAGTTTATATTCACAGAAAAGCTACAGGCTGTCAGACAGTTTCTGCATGTTTGCTCATGTCTCTGTGTTGATTACACCTGACCTATTGGTGGATTTGCTGTAAATAAGAATCCAACATGGAAACTGGACATGGTGGTCACACCTTTAATCCCATCACTCTTGAGGCAGAGACAGTGGATCTCAGTTTTAGGTCAGTCTTCTCTGTGTGGTGAGTTCCAGGCCAAACAGGGCTACACAGTGAGACCCTGATTTAAAAACCATCCAGCATCAGTAATTCTTACGAATTCCTAGCTCCCCAGTACCCAGATCTCATAGTTTCTGCCCTGGCATCCTCTCTGTTCAGAATCCCATTCCACCTTACATTTGGTTATCATATCTTCTCTGATAGCTTCTCAGGGAACTATCCTTTGTGGTCCATGTTTTAAAGGCCTGGTTCTCAGCTTTTCACACCACTGAGACGTGGTGGACCTAATAAGAGGAAGGTCACTGGAAGTTCATGGAAAAGTCACTGGAGATCTGCCTTTGACGGTGACACTGTTTCCCCAGACCCTACCTTTGTTTCTTTTATTTGCAACTTTGCCACCACTTGCTCCCTACAATGATGTGTAAACTTACTGTAGGCACATCACTCTGTGTGTGTGTGTGTTTGTGTGTGTGTGTGTATGTGTGGGGGGGGGGATCAAAAAGAGTCTTGTTATGTGAGACAAGGACTTTTCCCACTGAGCTGTATCCCCAAGCCTCAGGTCTTTTGTAATTATAATGCAACACTACCAGATACAAGGCCCAGGCATTTTGCTATAATGTAACACTACCACAGAAAGTAAGCAAAGAGCCATTCTCACCACAGCACATCCTGAGCACACCGTACAAGCAGGACTCGTGATCAGTGCTCTTAGCCTTATTGAATGTTTCTGGCTTTCTCTTTGTAAAGACCAGGCCTTCAACTGGACAGTGAAATACAGAGACAAATGGACTCTGGGCCTTGAAGGAAAGCACTTTCAGCATAATGTCTAGGTGTGCCCATGGGAGTGTTTCAGAATGAGGCTGGTACTGAAATCAGATGGCACAGTAGATCCCTCTACCCAGGGTGGGGTGCGGGGCCTCTTTCTGTCCACTGAGAAGCTAAGCACAATATTTTTGTTTGTCCATGTTTGGTTAAGTTTCTAGAGACAGATTCTCCTCCTTCCCAAGCTGCCCTCAAACTTACTAGGAGGACAGTGGCTTCTCCTTCCCACCAACAGCTCACCTCTGCAAGGAGATTGCGGTCTCACCAACAACTGCTTCACACAGCTCTGGGGCAGGAACCCTGGCTTTTCACATGCCCAGTAAGCAGCAAGTGAGTGACATTTCCAGATGCCGAGGCAGTTATCCACTGCTGACATTTCTCTGTGTTCGCAGTGTGAGCCAGGCTCAGCTGGAAGATTTTGCTGGTCTCTCCTTGGCTCGGTTATCAGATGCCAGTCAGTTGGCAAGTTGGCAAACTCCTATGGTCCAATAGTGCTCCATTCTAATGCTTTCTTGCTGGCCAGTATGTCTGGGTCCATCTCTGTATGTCCTCATCATTGAGGATTCCTGACTGGGCGTCATGCTTCTGCTCAGACTTTGGCATCATTCTGATGCAGCGACCTCTGTCGCTGGATTACAGTCACACAGAGGCTTTGAGCAAGCACTTGGCCTAGTCTTCATTTTGTTGACCGAAAAGGAAGAAATCAAAACTCTTAGTGCAAGGCCTTGTGGGATACCTCAAGCATCTTCTTCTTCTATAACCATTGTCATTATCCTAAACGTTAATTTACCATTAAATCCAAAACATCCCCTCCCTGCCCTGTGGTTAGGTGACTGGCTCAAATGGGCAGAGATGATGCAGACATTTATATGTCTGACCCATGTAAACATTTCCATGATCTTCCCACACTGTCTCACTTTGGATAGACCAACTAAATTATATTGAAAAAAATCCAGACAAGAACTCAGAGAACTGAAGAGAGAAAACACAACTGGTGTCCCATTTGGCAGACCTAATAATCTCACTGTTAGTTCAAAACAGTGTTGAAGACACGTTGACTATGATACCCCGATCGCCCACATAACTTCACTGCAGGGGCTAGCCTGCACCTAGTAGACTCAGAACACTTTCAGTCCACTGCAGTTGGGAAAAAAAATCTTCCAAGATAAAGTCTATTTCATGATAAAATGCTAACACCATCTCTTGTCACTTATCAAGTATTGTACAACTCTTGTCGTTTATCAAGTATTGTTCCAGGAGATCTATTCTTTGAGCAAGCTCTTATACTATCGCACCAAAAGCTCAGGGGTCAAATCACTGTACGTTGTGGACTGTGGGAAGCCATTCATCATGTATACATCACTATTATTTGAATGAGTTTATTTGTATCGTTGTAAACCACTGCGATATCCATGCTTGCTTATTAACATGGGAAGTAAAATGGGAAGTGGCATTTATTCTCATTAATATTCATGGTAAGAAATATCTTATACTAGTCTTTCTGGATCACCCCCCCCCCAAAAAAAAACCCTGAAGCATAATTGAATTTCTAGAGGATCAGGCAATGTATTTCAGAGTACATGAATGCATTCCATGAATCCCAGGAAGAACATAAGGGCCTAACACCAGACCGGAAGTACAAACAACACCACTACCACACACACAGCTCTCTCTGCTTTCTGGACAGACATGGAGTCTTCTTTCTGGTTTCCATCTTATTTTTATTGCTCACAGTTTCCTGTCTCTGTCTGGCCTTCTCTGTGTCTCTCTGAAGCCAGGGCCAGCCCCCTCAGCAAGCCCGGGAGACTCTTGTAGAAAAGATGATTGCTTCAAATTGGAACAAATTGATTCCCTGGTTCAATCAGCCGTAATTGAGCACGGGACCACCTTGTAGGAGACAGTCTCCACAGCACGGAGGAGTATGGATTAATGGGACCAGTACTTCACATTCTGTTTTTAAGTTCCCATCACTTCTACGGCCAGCCCATTAACGTGTGTGTGTGTGTGTGTGTGTGTGTGTGTGTGTGTGTGTGTAGTGTCCTTTTTGCTTCTCTGCTGTAATTAAGACTATATTTGAATCTTTATCTTTTATCTAACCATCTGTCTGCTATCTGTCTGTCTATCTACCTCTATCTATCTATCTATCTATCTCTATCTATCTATCTATCTATCTATCTATCTATCTATCTATCCCATCCATCCATCCATCTATTCATCCATCCATCTATCTATCAACTACCTATTTTCAGGATAGAGAATCATATGTAGCTCTGGCTGGCTTGGAACTCATAATTCAGGCTGACCTGTCTGTCTCTAAAGGGTTAAGATTAAGGGCATGTGCCAGCACACCTGGCTCTTCTTTGTATTTTCAATACACCATCTTTAGAGCAGCTTTAAATCCATGGAGATGTTGACAGGAAGGCATAGAAATTTCCCATACCCTCCCTACCCCAGCAGTACAGAGAGCTCTACATTAGCTGTGTCCCTGGGTAGGTGGGGGGCACCTGTTATGATCAGTGAACCCACTCTTATACACCATTGTCATTGAAAGTCCATAACTTAGTAAAAATGATATTATTTAGACATCATAGCTGGTCATCTATCTCTGTAGGCTCCAGATTTATGGATTCAACCAACTGTGGCTTGAAAATATTAGGAGAAAATTGTTCGGATCAAAAGTGCATTTTTTCTTGTCAGTGTTCCATAAGCAATGTGGCCTAAACGCTGCATTTGTTTACAAAGCTTTTAGACTGAGCTGGGTATGTGGCCAGACTGTAGAGATGGGAACTGCAGGAGAACATACACACAGCACATGTCAATGTTGGGGAGCACACACACAGCACATGAAATGTTGGGGAGCACACACAGCACATGTCAATGTTGGGGAGCACACACACAGCACATGAAATGTTGGGGAACACACAGCATATGTCAATGCTGGGGAGCACACACACAGCACATGAAATGTTGGAGAGTGCACACAGCACATGTCAATGTTAGGGAGCACACACACAGCACATGAAATGTTGGGGAGCACACACAGCACATGTCAATGCTGGGGAGCACACACACAGCACATGAAATGTTGGGGAGCACACACAGTACATACAAATGTTGGAAGTACACACACAGCATTGTGCAAATGTTGGGGAGCACACACAGCACATAGGAATGTTGAGATGCTTTTAACAAGCTAACTGAGCATATTTTGAATCTGAGGATCTGAAGGGGGGGCTCTTAGAACCAGTAAGGCACCCTTTGTCGTTGGATCACCTTTCATCAAATTGCCCTCAACTTCTGTGCTAGCAAAACTTGCTCGGACACAGGGGAGTGTCTGTCATCTCACGCAGACCTGGAGAGTCTGAAGGCCCAGGCAGTTTGTCAGGTATTTGTCTCCTTAAGTCCAGGCACAGGAATTATGCAGTGTTTGCAAGGCACTGGTGCTGTATTAACGCTGAGTGATCCTTCTTTAAGCTTCAGCAAGTGGACCTCCCCCGGGCTTAATACGGAAATCTTCCTTGAGTTGTTCCCTACCCCAGCACTCAGCCTCCACTGACTCCCTGGCTAGACCACTGGCAGCATTAGGTGGAGCAGCGCATCAGGAGCTGACCATCTCTAGCAGAGTGGGTCTGCTGTTTGCCAGCACACCCAGCACTCCTGTTGCGTTCACGTTAGTGAAGTCATTTTTATTAAGTACCTTCTGTAGAGTTCACAGAGACAGACAACCAGGGAGGATTAAAAAAGAAGGTAAGATGGTTAAAATGGTGTCACCACAGAATTTGAAATCTATAAGTTTGTATGTGCAGAGATCGTAGGTGGAGTCACCAAACCAACTAGGCAATTCCTTGGTGTTATACAGAAAAAGTCAGAGGGGAAGAAGGTGGCATTGGTTGAAAGAGCTCATGAAGAATTATCTCCAAAGACTGAGGGTTTGTGCCTTCATCAAGATGGAGACATTAGATTCAACAGCAGGAATTCAAGGTGTATCCAGGGTGGGCAGAACACAGTGAGCATCCAGATTCTGGTCTTGACTGAGGACAGTGAAGCCAGAGTTCAACAAACCTGCCATAAACTCCAGAGCTCAGTGGAAATGACGAACCCGAAGCAGATGACGGAAGACCATCAACTTACCAAAGCACAGTAGTGTGGGAATTCTCAGCTATCAGACTTCCCCGGCCCCTTTGTGGGTTCTTAGCTGTTCTATACTTGCTGTTTTTGTTTTGTATGTTTGTTTTTACCACTCGTGCTTCCACCTGTGCTTCTGTGTACATGTGCATGCTTGCGAACACAGATGCCATGTATGTGACAGAGGAGGAGAGTGGACAACCTCAGGTGTTATACTTAGGAACACCATCTAACCCACTTGAGAGAGAGAGAGACCATCTTTAGCCCAGTTGATGACCTCTAAGCTAATGACAGTTACTGTCTCAGAATGTGTAGCCAGTGAGCTCCAGGAATCCCCGTTTCTGTCTCTGTGCTGGGATTAGAAATGTACACTCCCATGCCCAGCATTTTCCATGAGTTCCAAGGAGTGAACGCTCAAGGTCGTCTCAGTGAGACCTCCCTTTGCCCTTATTACCTGTGCCTTTTCTGATACGCTTTTGACCCCAAAGATACCCAGAACAGCAGATGTGCCAACAAAATAATATCAACATCCATAGCAAAAGTTAAATCCTCACCAGAGCCTAGGAAAGATAAAATAATGCCATACTTATTCAAAAAAGGAAGCTGAAGGTCAAAGGAGTTGTGGGATTCAGAAAATCTGGTATATAGACCTTGCTTTCTGGGATAGCAGAGCCCACTGGGGACCACGGAGATCTATTGCATTGTAACCATGGGATAATGGCAGACTTCCACTCTCACTACATAAGTGGTCCTGTTAGGGTGCAAGAGTACTGCTGTTTGTCTTTTGCGCACTGGGTTGTGGGACCCTGTGGGGTGCCTGTCTTTGATCCCGATGGCTGAGGCAGCTGAGTTGCCAGGTTTATTACCAAGCCAAGCACAGTACCTATTCTGCTGCCTCTGCTTCTCTCACAATAGGACAGCCAGGGGGACAGTATCAGCATGTCTGTATGGATGAGAATCAAGAGTCCATTTCATCCCTATGTGTATGAACTCCTCATGGAAGCCTAGAAGTTTAAGGGATGAGGCTAGAAGAGAAAGAATGCAGGCATGACAGTACTAGGCAGGACAGAGCTGTCCCAGCTGCAGAGTCACCAATGGCTCTGCTCCGATGGTGCCAGGCTGCGGTACAAGTAGGGGAACACGCAGCTGTGTGAGGGGAGAGGTGATGGGTAGGAAAACGCAAAGGCAGCAAGAGAAAGCACACTGTGCTGGGGTTCATGGGACAGATTTTCCCAGAATACACTGGTGTCTACTGTGCATCCCCAGCATTTTGAAATTCACCAGTGCCACCAATAATGGAAGGCATCTGTTGCTGACTCTCTGGGAGGATATCTTATCTTATCAACCAAAATGACTCAGAGTAACACAGGTCAAAGGGAATGAGAGTAGAGAGGAGATGGAATCTGGGGTGCCTCCCACACAGCTATGACTCTGTGATGACACAGAACATGTGGATGCTGCCCACTGCTAAGCCTTAGTATGGGATGTTCCATCTCCAAATTTCAAGTTCATCCATCTTGACCCCGGGACATTTCCCTCTGACCAGGTTTTTCTCTGCCTCTAGTTATGGTTCTCTACTTGTGACTCTGCCTCTCTGAGAAGTACGCTTGGTCACTATCATTCAATGACACCACTACACAGATAACATCTCTGTGCACTATTTGGAGCCTGAACCAGGCCTACCTCATCCTCCCCACAGTGCCCAGAATTTGTAGACGGTGTGTTGTTACAGAAAACCTATCTCAGCTTCCTTCAGAGTTTATTATCTTTAGGAGGCAAATTCTAGCGGGGCTAAGAGCAAGCATGGATAATTAATATAGAAAAATGGGCAAGCCGACGCACAGGTCTCTTTAGAAAATGGACTTTGAAAGCCATTTGTTTCTCCACATTGCCAAAATCCATATTCAAGTCTAGATGATCCTTGTAGTCCTCTCATAGCCATGACCAACAGGGAGGGGACATATCCAGCACTTTCTGGGAGGCTTGTCCATTGGGAACATGCCACATGATATCTGTGTGTCATCTAGCTGAAATGAAGTCTACTGACACCATGAGAGATCTCAGTGTTGTGTGCGAAGGCCTTTAGTGACATGCTGTACTTGGCTAGTGGTTTATAACCCTCTGAGTTTTCTGTAGCAGTGGAAATGACACTCAGGAAATCAACACAACAGATAGTTGGGTTTCTGTGGGAATGTAGGATGGCTCTAACTCATCATGGGAAGGAGTTCGAGACAGGAACCCTTTGCCTGTGCAATGAGTCAGCAAAAGGCACAGAAGGTCCAATTTAAAGAGTGGGTTAGAACAGGCTTCCAAATAGCTTGCTTCCTGAGTCACTGTACTGGCTGTTCTTCGTCAGCTTGACACCGACTATAATCACCTGCAAGAGGGAACTCAAGTGAGAAATCACCTCCATCGATTGGCCTCCGAGCAAGTCTGTAGGGCTTTGTATTGATTGGTGATTGACTTGGGAGGTTCTATCCCACTGTGGCCTGGGACATTCCTGGACATGTAGTCCCAGGAAGCAGGGTGAACAAACCAGAAAGCAGCATTCCTCCATGGCATCTGCTTCAATTCCTGCTCTAGGTTCTTGCCTTGGGTTCCTGCCATGACTTCCCTCTAGAGCTGTGCTGCCCCATATAACAGTTGCTGGCTGCATGCAGCAATTGAGGCTTACATTGACTCAAGCTACCTCAGAACAATGGTCCAGTGCCTTACCTGCATCAGGCACATTTCCTGTAACCCAGTAGTGACAGGTGGCTAATGGCTGACATATTGACAGCAGATACACAGCATGTCCACCACTACAGACAGTGTAGCTGAGCAGCACTGGTCTAAAACATACACCCCGACATTACAATCTCCTCTCCATGTTATTCAGTACTGCAGAGGGAGCCCAGCCCAGAAGTAAATGTGGTCAAGGTTTCCGTTCAAGGACAGCTCTGAGCATCATCTCCAGGTTTTATTTCTCATCATTTATTCATACTCGAAGCGTATATTTATATTTATTGAGTGCCTGTGAAGTGCCAGGTGCTCTGCTAGATGCTGAGGAGGGAAAACGGGACCTGGTCTTCACCCTTATTGAGCACAATCTCTACCTGGGAAAGACAAACCAAATAAGTACGTAAACAGGTAGGCTCACTAATTATAGCTGGTGGAAATGTCAAAGGGGACCAGAATCAGAAGTTTTGTCGGCACTACCTGTGACCTTTTCAGCTATGGTGAAAGACTCTCTGAACCCACCACTGTAAAACTGCCACTCAAGGAAGCATGGATGGGTACCTCAACAGGAAGGAGCCAGGTGTGTAATGGGCCAGGACAAAGATGTCCTTGGCCAGTTGGATCTGGAATCCTTTGTGTTTAAATGAGCCTTATCATCATGAGCAAAGGAAGGATGATCATAAAGCCTGGAACACAGTCAGCAGCTGAAAGAGGTGTGAGGTGAGATTTTACAGGGGAGCCTCTCTTTGGGGTGAGTGACACCATCCCACATGTAACCCCAAGGCCACACTCCAGCCGTTCTACAGTCTGGATAAGCTCTGGGAGAAGGCAGTGAGAGGCTGGAGCTCCGTGATGGAATCATCAAGCTAAGAGATGATAGACCAGGCTAGGAGCCACTGACATGGAGACACATGAACACTCCTATAGTGACTGTGATGGTCTGTATATGCTCAGCCCAGGAGCAGCACTATTAGAAGGTGTGGCCCTGTTGGAGTAGGTGTGTCATTGTGGGTGCGGGCTTTAAGACCCTCATCCTAGCTAAGAAGTCAGTATTCTGCTAGCAGCCTTCAGTTGAAGATGTAGAATTCTCAGCTCCTCCTGCACTATCCTGCCTGGATTCTGCCATGTTCCCACCTTTTATGATAATGGACTGATCCTCTGAACCTGTAAGCCAGTCCCAATTAGATGTTGTCCTTAGAAGAGTTGCCTTGGTCATGGTGTCTGTTCACAGCAGTAAAACCCTAACTAAGACAGTGACATTAGAATTGAACTTAGTTTCTCCAAGGCTGTCAAGCTCTCCTACATTGTGGCTAGGTCCTCCTAACAGATACACTTACTCCCAGAGAGGACAAAGGGAGGAAGATTCAGGAAGCTCAGGAAACTTAGAAAACTCTGGAAGCTTAGAGAGAAGACTCACAGGCCTCTCTCTGAGGTTCTAAATAAGCACTGAGCAACTACTGAGAGAGGGAAGGCTCTTCAGTGGGCACCTGAGAACTCTGCACAGCTCACAGGACTTGGCATCCATGCTGAGTTGGTTTTTCTAATGACAAAGCTGCCTTGAAGTCACCCTTCATTTACCTTCCCATAAATAACCCCAGTTAATTCATGGGCTCACCCAGCTGGACCTAGGTGTTAATCGTCTCTTTGGTCCATCATTGAGGGGCCTATCTGGGATGAATAGATACTTGCTTGCATCTCCCAAGAGAAAGCCATAGCTTCTCTACTGTCCCATCCCTGCGGTCTTCTTTAGTGTGCTAATCTCTTCTTACTTCTGCTTTTAAAATCCCACCTGTCCTCAGGGTCCTCTGATCCCCCATGTCGCTGTGTGTCTTCTAATTGCCATGGCTTCAAATGATTCTCCCATATCTTGTTGAGTCACAGTACTGGTTATGTGTGCCACTTGCACATGGTGAGATCCCTTTGGTTGACCTTGCTCCTTGTAGTGCTCTGAAAAGCATTAAATGACTTAGCACCTCTTCGGCATCTCTTTGAAGCCTACTTCGGGTGAGTACCTGGTCCTCTAATTTAGAGATGAGGATTTAAACATACTTGTTAAAGAACCCATCGGGCTGACTGTATCTGCCCTTTGCTAACGTGACTTTCTTTTTGTTTAACATCTTACTTTTATTTCCATAACCTTCACTTCTTTGAATACTACTTCCTAACCAAGTCTACAGAGGAAGCACAAAACTATTCTTTTATACATAGGATCTGTCCCTGGTGGACTGCCTTTGGCAGCAGCCCTGGTCTGAAACCTCCAAAGGCTCAGTGAGAGCCATGGGGAGTGCAAAGTGTGTTCAATTAGCTCTCGTTATTCAAAGTAAATGGAGGTGCTTAAGGCAGTGATTGTATATCCTCAGTGGCCCCTCTGACTATCCTGGGAACTCTGAAATGCAGACTGTTCATCTCAACATGCACACAGCAGACAATGTAAGTGCATAGTAGGTCTTCAGACACATTGGTTGCATGGAAAATAATTGGTCTGATGGGCTCTCTTGGACAAGAATGAGCCTCATGGTGATGGCCTATCCTATAGGCAGGCAGACACAAGCCCTAGAGAGAGAAGTGGTGCAGACAGTGGTTTAGCACCCAGCCTGATCCGCCATGTTGAGTGAGTGACGTGGCCAGTGAGAGGTGGGAATGTGAGGTCAACAGGATCTGTCATCTGCTATCTTCCCTGTGACTCAGCACAATGTCCAATCATTGGCCTTCACCATCTTTCATTCATCCTCTCCTTGTCCTGTTCCCTTCTTCCTACCTGCCAATCATCCTCCCCACCAGCTCCTCTGTCTCTTTCAACTGATCATACAACGGAGAAGGGCCCTAGGTGCTATTCTGCCCCCTTCCTTCCCTCTTGCCTCTTTAAAGGTTTCTAGAATCCATTTCAATTTTAAATGCTCACACTGTGCCATCTGAACATTAACTTGCAGAATCTTTTGGCTCACTAGTCAGAGTCCTAACTTCAGAATCAAATTTCAGAGGATCATGGTGGTACCCCGCTGTGCTTGGACAGAAGAATGAAGCAAGGTTTGACTTTGAGAAGGAAATCTGCCTCTGTTCTCCTCCTTCAGCTGGTTGCCCATTTCTCTGAAACAGTAAGAGAGGACAGAGAGAAACCCCAATATGTAGAATGCATTTGACCCAAGTCTTCCATGAGTGTTAGGCTTAAGTTTCCAACACTGTGCCTGCCCTGAGGGAGGTGCTTCCCTCCTGTGATGGGATGGGAGGGGGCTCCTCCTATTTTCTGAACTGTTTACTTAGGCGGGCATCAATAATTCAGGGTTCCAGCTCCCTTTCTGAAAGCCCAGGTAAGGGCAAAGGGCTTAGCACTAGGCCAGTAGCTCATTCGCTCCTCTGGTGAGACTCCAGGGATCCCAGCAGGCTCCTGGCTGGCCAGACCAGGCTGCACTTGGACAGAGGAATCAGGTAAGGTTTGACTTCAAGAGGAAAATCTGCTCAAGTTCTCCTCCTTCAGCTAGTTGCCCATTTTTCTGAATCTGTAAGACTGCCAGAGGCCATGTCTGGATTCGGGAGGCCCCTCTGGCCTTTCTCATAGCAGTGTGATATCCAGGGAAGACTCCCATCCTGCCTTCAGAGCCCAGCTTCTTATATGAAAGCAGGTAAAAAGGGAACTCTGGGTTCTGCATTTGTCTCTTGAATTCTACATATATTTATGAGAGACTCTGGGATGAGAGCGAGGCTGTGACCTAAGAGGCTGGCTAACTGCATGAGCTCCTGTTTCTAAGTGGGGGGCTGAGGGGACTGGGGCATGCTCTTACCACTGGGATGTACGTAATGTTCAGCACTTCAGGGATCTATGTGAGCCAGCGTTCAAGTCCTTTTATTTTTCCAAAACAATCTGAGATGCTTCATGAATGGTGCGCTTTATTGTACAATGGAGCCTCAGAACAGTGTGCTGTCCAAGAGGGCTCCCATCCTGGTCTCAGACCTGGGTCAAGTTCTTCCCTAACAAGCGTAAATCTCTCTCCCTGAGATCATTGTTTCCCCTTAAGAATAATGCCTAACTGGCTTGAACCTCACCATTTCAAATTCAAGTGGAGAGAGCCAGCTCCCTTCTCTATCTTACCCACAACCCACTCTTACCTTTACCTCCAGCACTCTGTGACAGTACCTAACTAAGAAGGATCATTGCCAGGGAGGGGCCCAAAGCTTTCTGTGATGCTCCACTCCCTTATAATCTTGGCTTTCTGTGGCTCATTAACACAGTTAATGAAGAATGAACCCGCTACCCCTAACTCCATTAATATGATCACTTACGAACAGAAAGACATTTTACACAGGTCTTTACAGTTTTGAATCTCAAGAACTCTGACTTGTAGTTGCTTAACTTGTCTTTTTCCACCTCAAACTTGGACACATATTGCAAACTGCTGTCAGAAAGATTGTCCCATATCAGATTTCTGTCAAGTCACTTCCCAACTGGTCACCACTTCTCATTGCTCACCAAGTGTGTGGGACAGCTTCCGTTCATTCGGTTGGTGAATTGGGTACAAAGCTGTCCTGGCATACCTATCCCTTCAGGGGGCATTGATTTCATAATCAGGCCCTAATTTACATTCTAAGGTATTCTTTAAGCAACCCCCTTACTGTCTGTGACCTTCATCTCTCCTGTGAGCAGGCTTTCCACCCAGCAGCTTGCCCACTGTTGCTGGTTCTGTCCACCACTCTGGGGTAACTACAGGGAAACAGTATAAGACCCTCCCTTCACCTTCTTTGTGGACGTGCAAGAGAATTATTTCCTAATGTGGGGAAGACACCGTATGAACAGGTTGGTGGGAAGTATCCCAGCAGAAGGGACCACAAAAAGAAAAAAAGAAAAAAGAAAGAAAGAAAAGAAAAGGTCATGAAAGTCAAGATCTTGGATAATGACCTGAGTTAGGAGCCATGGAAAATGTATCAGACTGCAAGGAAATTGTATAAGTCACTCTTCGCTTGCCTTGTGCCCTGTCTGCTTTGTGTAGCTTTGCTGGACTCAGCCCAGAACCCTGTAGGTTGATGTCGTTCTCATCAAAACCATTTTTATATGTCAAGACTCAAAGATACCGAGCAACAGAGAGACAGTAAAAAAGATGTAGAGTCCAGGCTCAAACCCATACATTGACTGCTAAGACCTGACCTGACAGGGTGGTCTTTCTCTGCTGTGAGGGAAAAGCTCTAGGTAGACCCAGGGTTCTGAAGTTGTTCTTGCAGCCTCTACCCATACAGCTTCAGAGGTACCATGTACGTTTTTTGGGTTGAGGTTTCTTTATCTGTAGCATGGTTTCTCAACCAGTGGTGATTTTAACCATCCCTAGCCCTCCCCAGGGACACTTGGCAACATCTAAAGTCATTTCAGGAGGACACGAGAGGGACAAGTATTGTTGGCATCTGAGAAAAAGAAGCCATGGCTGCTGCCCACTGCCATAAAATCCCCATGACTGTCCCACAGCCAGGGACAATGTGGTCCCAAGTGTCAATGCTTCTCCCCTCTGTAGAAGGTGTCATGATCTACACATGCTCCTCACACCAGAGGGTGTTCTGTGTGTTCTGGGACCCAATGAGTGGTAACGTATTCTAGCACCAACAGGCTTAAACTACAGAGTCCTCTTGGATGAGTGAATCCTCTTGGGTGAGTGAATCCTCCTGGGTGAGTGAGTCCTCTTGGGTGAGTCCCCCAAGTTTGTGTCAATGATTAGATCCACACCCTCCACCAGGAATCCTGCTTTCTTTCAAATAAAATTCCCCCTGGGTCTCAGGGCTGCCTGGCCTGCTGGCAGCCAGCCCTCAGCTCCCGAACTGTTGGGGTTGTTTTATCCTGCAACTGTACCTCCTTCCCTGACTGGGTTTTGTCTTGGCTGCTCCTGACATTGCCTCTGACAGCTAGGCTTATGGAGAGGCAAGGCTCCAGATGAAAATTCCCAGCACAGCACTACGATACTCCCGTGGCCTGAGCCAGGCTCAGGGCAAGACAGACATTTCTTTTCTGCCTAGCGTTAGGCCTTCTTTCCTCAGCTATCTGTATTTACTTTGAGAATCATTTCCTCTGCTCCGCTTGGTTTCCTTTGAGCGCACTTGCCCGCTCGGCCCTCGGTCTTATTTTTTGTTTATTTCTCTTTCTCATATCCCCATTGATCAGATGCTCTGGAAATAGCACAGGAACAGTGTGTCCCCTGTAAGATTTGGTTACACTTTAATATTTCTCAGCAAAATGCTGCCTTGGAATACCCAAATGCTAAAACTCCAGGCCCGCTCTGCTTATACTGGACCAGGGCTTTGGCACAGGTTGCGATTCATGCTGGATCCAGTTCCTCCTTAAAGGGCAATCACACCCAGGCTATGGTCTCTGCAGGCAGACCTCTGGAGTCTCTCCTCAGAGAAGTGAGCAAGCAAAACAGACTCTGCTCTCTCACTGTCCCCACTGTGGCCCTTAGCAGAGTCACAGGAGCATGATGATTCTAAGCCTAGAGTAAGCAAGCAGTTTCTCTAAGCCTGTGTCACCAGCAGGACTGCCTCATGTTATCTCTGACAGAACTTTCAGATTATGAAATTTAGTCTGAAAACTAGTAAAACTCTTGTGCTATGTTACTTTACAAATTATTTTTATGTGTGAATATTTGCTTGCATGGATGTCTATGTACCACGTATGGGCAGCAGGGGCCAGAAGAGGGTGTGAGATCCCCTAGGGCTGGAGTTAAAGATAGTTGTGAGCTTCTGTGTGGGTGCTAGGAATTGAACCTAGGTCATCTGGACGAGGAACAAGTACTCTTAACCCCTGAGCCACCTCTCCAGCCCACAATGGTACTTTTGAATAGAGCTTTTCAGGGAGCTGCTGCATCCTTTCTTCATGAGTCATTCCCTTGCATCACAGACCATGCTGGGTGCCCTGGGTACCAGGTGGATGAAGAACATCACTTAGGAAAGAGTTGGCAGTGACAGTTGGCTCAAACTACAGTCTCCAAAGGGACCAGACCCTTTAGGTGGGTCCTGTCCATAGTTCCAACCTTTGGCTGCTTTCTGGTGACTTAAAAACAAAACACCAGACCGGAGTGATTTATAAAGAGAAGTTTATTTGGCTCATGGGGGCTGAGGGGTCCAAGAGTGTGAACCAGAGCCAGGCCTCGGCTTCGTGTCCAGTGAGGACTTGATGTTAAGTAATTATAATGAAGTCTGTGGTGTAACATGGAGCTAGAAAGTGTCCCCCTCCTCTCTCATCCACTCTTCCAAATCCCTTAAAGGCGCCATAGACGTCACCCTGATAACCATCTCTGAGTTTAACAACCCTCCAGTCCTCTGAAGTCCATGAATAGGAATCGGTACTTCCTGGATCCCGGTTCAAACCACTCTACTGATCCCAGTGATAGGATTTGGTTTGCACAGGGACTTCATTTCTCTTTAGAAGAAAAGACCCTCGGGGCATAACCTCAGCAGGACCCATCCATGTGGGCCTCACATTCAAGCTCAAAGACAAAGCTCTGTCTTCCTGGTTTTCGGGAAGACCACAAATGGAGCATCTTTTACCAGAGTTAACAGAAAACAGCAAAGATAACATAACCTCAAGCTTGCCAATGTCACCCATCTCAAAGTCTCTCTCTGGGCACCAGACGCTTTTGAAAATGGCTTAAAGAAGAGAGGTGAGTGAATTAATCAATGCCACTGACTATAAAGGAAAATTCACCTGAGATGTTCCAAAAAAGCTGCTTATGTCTCTCACCCAAGGGTGACGTAATTTCAGGCATAGGACAGTAGGCAGGAAATAGAAGTGGGTTCAAATGGCTCCATCTCGAGGCTGCTACCCAGGCATTTCTTCCATTGTGTTAAAGGCATTCAGTACCATGCTTACCCCAGCTCACTAGGAAGGAGAGACTTGGCCTGCTGGCCCAGGCACTAGACTTTGCCAGGAGACAGGGGCTCACCAAGGTGATGAGTGTGGGCGTGGCCAAGGGGATGAGTGGGTCAGAGGGAGAGACTGTTGGAGAGGAAGCAGGTGAGGATGGAAAGAGCAGAGCTTGGAGGAGCTGATCAGGGAGGGGGCAGAGGTCCCCAAGGACAGGGCTTTAGCATCAAAGTCATGACGGGTGGGTATGGAGGAAGCCCGCCTGAGCAGCATGGATGTGATTCCCACATTGCTCCTCGGGTCTGCAGTTGCATGCTCCTTTAGGAGGGGCCAACCCCAGGTAAGAAGAACCATACTGAGAATGAACTTTATTCTCATGCCCAGGAATATGAACCTGGCTTTTCCCAGCAGACAGTTCTCATCAACACACCAGGGGACAGAAAGTGACAAACAGGAGGACCCAGGGGGAGGGGACCTTCCCTTAGGAAATCATTTGAAACTCCACAGTTCCTCAGAAAAAAAACCTTTTTAGAAAGGTTTAGATTTTCTTTATAATCAGAGCTTCTTGCCCCTTAGGCTTCCAGACGCCTATGCTATCTCTAGTCATTAGAATTGGAGATGAGAGAGACAGGCCGAGTGGTCCAGGAGCCAAAATCTTTGGACCTAGATTCTTATCTGCATCTCAAGTGTTTTGTATTCTGTGTTGCTTGGTGGGGCATATAGGAAAAATCAACCCAATTCACACAGTGGTCCCCATGCCCATGGCAACACAGCAGGACTAAAGGCTAGCAGTATGCACATGCTTGCATCTCTCTGCTCCTGTGCTTTCAAGCAAGGTGTGTTTTAAGCAGGAAGAGTATGCAAAGAGGAAGAACAAACAGTCAGGGTGGGCATGGGGTGACAGGGGACAGTTTGCACCAAGAGAAGATTTGCAGATCTGGTTTAACCTGGATCCAAGGATGGTCACTTCCTTCCCAGATTATCACCAACAGTTCCCTCCTCACCTCCCCATCGCAAGAGTCTCCCAAGTGGAAGAGCTCAAAGCAGAGGGAAGAAGCCACCGCAGCATCAAAGGTACCCAGCCAGTCTGACCACCTGAGACAGGGATGAGCAGAGTCTTCTTCTCTGTCTCATCCTGTCTCTCAGACCTCCATGCCTTCGCTTCAAAGTGGCCTCAAACAACTATGAGACTGAGCATGTATACTTCAATGACTTCATTTGCAAAGGTTAAAAAGGTTCTTTCTTGTAAAGGGCTGATGTAGATACTGGAAACCCGGTTAAAACAACTGGATACCAGATGGCAAAGGAGAGTGGTTTACCGGAAAGCCTTACAGAACAGGAGCTCATTTACAAGAAGCAATTACACAAACAGCCCTGAGAATCCACCATCCCATAAAGAGCAGACCAGGATAAGACCGGAGTGTGAGCTGTACACGTGTACATTCCACCTGCTGCTTGTCAGTGCTGTGACTTGTCAGCACTGTAAGTGGTCACCACCCCTTCCTCTGACCCCTCAAGAGGCAGAGCTAAACTCTACAACAGAGATGAGCTCTCTTTGGGGCACTACCGCAGCTGCCTAGAGGAGTTCCGCAGGAAGAGAAATGCAACAGTACAAGGTAACTATGTAGCAGGCTTCACCAATGGCTGAGCTTGGAGAATGTTCCGTTCCCTTAGGCCAAAGGACCAGGAGAAATGTCTGTACAATTTAAACCTGCATCTATTCCAGCTCTCAAGGTGAGGATCAGCTCCCATACTCTGCCATGTAGGCTCACTCACAGTTATGTCAAGACACATGCACACACAGAACACAGAACCCAAAAGCAAACTGTAAAGTCGTTACTGAGGGCTATAAGTCTCACTCCTTACTCTTTACTCTAGATGGTCTGAGCTAGCCTGGCTTCTTCCCTCCACACTATGTCCTCTGGTGTTCTTTTTAACCGTCCTGAGCCTATGCTCCTGTCTTTGTCTGTGATAGCTGAATGATCGTTTCTCTGCTTCCTCTTACTTTGGCTAACCTTGGCAACTCTTCCCATGTGGCTCTGTACCGGACTGCAATGGCAGCCACCTCAATATACAGCCTGGGACGTGGGGTCATGTGCATCTTCACAGAGGTGTCTATATGCTCCATGGGAGAGTCCACTCTGAGATATGAGTTAATAAATATACAGTAGTATAAGAAGGTAGGTAGTGTCCTGCCAAGGCAGGGAGAGAAACATTTCACAGGTAAATTTCCAGTGCCTTGTAATCAGAGTAACCATTCCACAGCCACCGGTGCCTGCCAGCACATTTTCATCCTAGAGAAATCAGGATTAGAACTCAGTGCACCAGAGTGATGCCTATGTCTGGGGTGGGGGATCCCACAGAGCATGGTCCAAAAAGATGATGCTTCCAGGGCTCTCAAGACAAACTCACATTGAGCTGACCAGTCAGAGCCAGATGGAAGATACCTGAAAATGAGCACCTAGCTGCTACATGCCAATGACTGAGGAATCCATCAACAGAATGGGTGCATATCCATGCAATAGAATATTACTTATAGAACAGGCAAACAGGTAATATTCATGCTGCAACATGGATGGTCCTAGATCACAATGCCAAATAAAAGAAGCCAGGTATGAAAGGACCATATTTCACAGGACTCAACTCACATGAAGTGCCTAGAACAGGCCACTCTTTAAGAGACTGGAATATGGGGAAGGGTATGTGAGAAATGAGGACTAGTGGCCTTGAAGTCATTTAGGGAGTGAAGAACCTGTTCTAGAATAAGATACTATATTAGGTATTAATGCTGCAATTGCTACATGACAAACTCTAAACTTTTCAAAACCACTTTATCTATTTTTATTTTATGCACATTGGTATTTTGACTGCATATATGGCTGTGTGAGGGTGTCAGATCCCTTGGAACAGGAGGTGTAGACAGTTGTGAGCTGCCATGTGGGTGCTGGGAATCGAACCTGGGTTCTCTGGAAGAGCAGCCAGTGCTCTTAACTTCTGAGCCATCTCTCCAGCTCCAATTCTAAACTTTTAAGATCATATTTTAATTTGAATATATACGTGTGTGTGTGTGTGTGTGTGTGTGTGTGTGTGTACATGCATATGTATAGGTCACGGGACATTTTCAGGAGTCATTTCTGTCCTTCCTGGGTTCCTGGGATGGAACTCAGATTGTCAGCCTTGGCAGCAAGCTCCTTTACTCACAGAGCCATTCCTTTGGTCCAAATAACTAATTCTAATTAAATTTAAAAATATAATAAAAGCCACTACAATGTATACTTTAAAATGACAAATCATTGGAATGTGAATTGTGTCCAAGTAAATAAAAAACCATGTGTCAGTTCTGGTCTGCCTCTGTGCTTGTTGGGGGACCCAGTGTAGTCAGACACTATCCAATAAGCTTCATGAGTGGACTTCCTGACAGTATCCAATGAGTGCAGCATCAAGTGAGCCAACTAAGTTGACACTGAGGAAGACACCCGTGAGGAGCTTCTGATTGGTTAAAATTTTTGCTCTGTCCTTGGGGGAACCATGGGTGAAAGGAGTGTCCCGGATTCTGTGATCCTATTCTGAAGCCACCACAGTTCTCCTGGCTCTAGAGCTTCCTCACACTGGGACCAGGGTTCCAACTTCCCAGGGTGACTCTTGTAGCCCCGCATCCTGAGCACTCAAACCTGTGGCCCTGATGCCTTCCAAGAGGTGTGTCATTGGGTGGCTTTATTTTTCTCACATCTGGATCTTCTTTTGTGGGCTCTCTCTTCTCATTAGGCCCACAGAGAAGTCTACTTCACTGTCCTTTCAAGCTGGTTGAAACCATGGACAGAGATCTTGTCTTAACATTCTGAAGACCTAAGAGCAGAGCAACCCAGATCCTTAGATCAGGACATAAAAGACAATTGCCTGAAGAATCTTCCAAAGGCATGGAAAAGTTTGCCTTGGAAATAAATAAGCTATGTGTGGTCAAGCCACTGTGGCTGAGTATGTGTTTGTTACACAGTATAACAAACCTCACTGACTAATACATCTTCTAAGGAAACAGCTGCATTTGGGGGTTGGGTAGAGTCTTTTCTAAACAGTTCTGGCAGAAAGGCAAGTCAGACAGGACAGCAATACTCTCTCTAAAGGATAGCCTATTAATGGAGGAGGAAAAGGCAGGAGAATACATTGATTATACTTCATATCAAATCTGCTTACATCATGTAAGCAATCAGTTGCCCATATAAACGAAACTGCAATTACTGATGTTTTCATCACCAGACGCTGAACATTCAATGCATGTTCCTGTCATAATTAAGGAGCTTCTTAGACTGAGAAACTCCTTACCCTAGAGGTTTTTGTTTATTAGCTTTAAGCTCGCATGTCACTGTAGTGTGTGTGTGTGTGTGTGTGTGTGTGTATGTGTGTACATGCATGTGCATGTGCGTGTGTGGTACTTGTATATGCTTGCCCATATGTCTGCAAGAATGCTTGCTTGAGCATTCTCCTGTGTCAGCTGGATGTTGACTCAGGATGTCTTTCTTCCATCACTCTCCATGTTAATTTTGAGACAGGGTCTCTCACTGAATGTGGCTCTCATCAGTTTGCCTCCACATACTGGCCGCTGAGTTCTAGGGATGCTATCTCAGTCCCCTGTGCTAGGATTTCAGACACATGCCATCCAGCTGGGCTTTTATGTGGGTGCTGGGGATCCAAACTCAGGTCCTTCTGTGAACTCAAGGGAAGACAAACTTAGACCCCCCTGTAGCAAGCTCTTTATCCACCAACCCACCTCTGTAGCCCCCCACAAGTTTTGGATCTGAGCTTTGGGCCTTTAGCAGTTTGTGTTTGAGACATGCTACTCAGAAATAGCATCTACTGCTACAGAAGGCACGACCTTGGATGACCATTTATTTAGGTACCAGTGGGGCCAAACTGTCCTGTGTCCTTCTGGGCTACTGTCCACATCGATTCCAGTCAACAGCCGGTTTCAAGAAAAACTTAAGGCAAGATTTAAAAAAAGAGAAAATTTGCTTTCCCTTGAGTAAACATGATAACCCACAGATCCAGTGGGTAAATAATGCATTTTCTAAAAGCCTTTACAAATGGGTCCTTATCCAGCAAGCTGCTTTTATAAACTCCCATTCTTCTTAAGACCCATGTCCTTAGAAAATGCCATGGACAACCCTACAGGGTTAGAGATTTTTTCTTTCTTCTGGATCTTTCCCCCCTTCTTTCAACAAAGAAATGAATTTTTCTCTCTTCAGTAAGAGGAAAAAAAATAATCTTTCTTGAAATATGATCCCCTCGGATAAATAATGGCAGTAAAAGTAAGTGGAAAGTGGGGGAGAGAGCGGCCCTCGGTGCGGTGCACAGCACTTTTCTAATTGGAAAATGCTAAAAGGGGGTTTTCCTTGGAGGCCTCCCATCTGACTTCAGACCAAACAAAACAGCGATCTGCCTGTGAGAGCTGAGGTCTTCATTCTCTTGTTAAAGGGAAATGAGCGGAAGATGAAAAGATGGAGGTCTAAAACTCCGTGCACAGCATCATGGGAGTGGGCGTGTCCTCCGCAGGGGTAGACGGTAGGGGCCACAGAGTATTAAGAAATAAAGAGAGGTTGCCTTGCCTACTCAACCCTGTGGGGTGCTAAGCCTCCCACTTAGAGGTCCTCCAGCCCCTGGTTTGCTGTTTTCTGCTTGTGTTGAAACCTTGGCATTTCTATGCTGAAAGGCAGCTTTCTGAGCTCTCCAAGTTCTGGCGTTTGCAGTAAGCACCTGTCACTGGATGCTTTGCTGATGGGTTTAAAAGCCAAGCCATCTGTAGCTCAGGGCCTGCTGGGTCTCCAGGTTCTGTCATGAGCTCCACCAGGGAAAGCAGACACTGCGGTCTCTTTAAATGTTTTTCTCTTCCTTAATGAAGAACAGCCACTCTACAAGGTTTGCTCGATATTACGGAACACATGCACAACTCTATGTAGCAACAATTAATGAAGAAAGAGGCCATGAATTTGAAAGAGAACAAGGAGTAAATGGAAGGATTTGGAGGGAGCAGGCAAGGGGAAAATAAATCAATAGAAACTATATAGTAGTTTTAAAAAACTACTAATTTTTTTGTTGGTTGTGATGATTTCTGTGTGACTGACTATGTATGATTAACTATTTCCTTTATATGTTAAAGTATGTGTATATGAATGTGTCTGTATGCAAGTTTGTGCGTGTGCACAGGCGCCCACAGAGGCCAGAAGAGGGTTGACTGATCCCCTGGAGATGAAGTTTCAGGCAATTATGAGCTCCCCAGCGAGGGTGCCAGAGAAGGAACTCAGGGCCTCTGTAGACCAGATGCTCTTAACCTAAACCGTGAAAGGTCTTACTAATGAATCAAGTCAGTGGAGCCTTCTGAATGGTCCCCACCTGGTCACTCAGATCCTCACGACTGGCCAATCAGCACTTTGGAACCATATTGTATTGAAGCAATGGCTCTCAGGGGTGGAGTGTGATCCCTGACAGGAGAATGTTGGCAGTGTCTGGAATAATGTTTGTTTGCCACAAATAGAGGAGAGCACATGCTCATGGCTCCTCGTGTGTAGAGAGCAGAAATGCAACAGAATACTCTTAAGTGCGCAGCATGAGGAATCCCGCAGGGAGACGGTCTAGTACTAAGGTGAGAAGTCCTACACTAGAGGCAACCTGCCATCAGGAAGGTTCTGGAATCAGCCAGACTCAGCTATGAAAGTCAGACATCCCTGACAGGAAACATCTCTGTCCTACCAGTTTGGTTTTATGTGATTTATAGAGAGCTGTTTCCAACCTGGGACATTATTATAAAATTCTGACCTACTGAGTGGGACAGTACCTTTTCTCTGTACAGGCATCTTGCCAGCAACCATCTTTAACTCCTTTCAAAGGGGATCTCAGGACAAGTCTCCCTTTCCTCCCACAGTCTGGACAATGGATATCTCCTTTCTCACATACCAAAATCCAGACCACAGATCAGTCATCAGAGTCAGAGAACTGCCTTCACCTTAAAGAACATGCTGCAGACTCCGGGAAGAACTCATGGAGGGATTCGTAGCTGCTAATATTCCTAGCCTTCCCATTCCGTCACAAAACATTACAAGAGCAGAACAAAGAACCCTGCATAGATTTCCTCACTTCTGGTGAACAGAGTTGTCTCTAAGGGAGAATTTCCAATCCAATGCTCGCCATGCATTTAGGCGGCAGCATAGAATGCCTCTCAAAAGACCTTAAGCATTTAATAGTGTCTCCATGAAGCCCAAACCAGGAGTCCCAGTTACAAAGATGGAGGACCCTGTGCTCTCAGGGGTAGACATAATGATCAGTAAGAGTTTCCATAAAACTGTCATCTTCTCCTTTTTAAAAATGTGTGTGTGTGTCTGTCTCTGTGTGTGTGTGTATTGGTGTGCACATGTGTGTATGCATGTATGTGTGTACATGAATGCATGTGTATGTGTGTGAGAGTGTGTATACTTGTTTATATGTGTGTGTGCATGTGCGTGTATATGTGTGTGTGCGCATGACTGCATGAGTGTGTGTACATGTGTGCATGTGTATATGTATATACATGTGCACATGTGTACGTGTGTATGCATGTGTGTTTGTATTCATGTGAGTGTGTATATGTGTGTGCATCCATACATTCATGAACTCATGTATACTTATGTGTTGAGAGCCAAGAGAGGGCATCGGACCCCTGGAATTGGAGTTAAGGATGGCTGGGCTTAGAGCCACCCAAAGTGGTGATGGGAACCAAACTTGAGTCTTTTTAAAGACCATCAAGTCCTCTTAACTGTCGAGCCATCTCTCCAGCCCCCATGTCTATCTACTGTATCTTCTAAGGCCCAGGTATAGTAGATAAATTACTAAATCAAAAAAAAAAAAAAATCTAGGTCCAGTATGAGTAGTAGTAATTTAAGCTGTTCTTAATGTAAGACGTGGAATTTGGGTGGGAAGAGGGGTAAGGTTGGGGGAAATTCAAACCGATGTTTTATTAATTTGGAATTTCCCTGCCTGGTTTGTGGTGGGGTATGATATCAGCCCCACCAACAAGAGCAGAAAAGAAAGAGTTCTTTTTATAGCAAGCAAAGTTCGTAAGAAAACTATGTGACTATCCTCCAGAGATGCTAAAGAGAGAAACCGAACAAAACAAGGCAGGTTGGAAACTCATTAATGTTACCATGGAAGGTTGGGAAGCAAAGACACAGACCACTGGCACATCCACACCAGATTCCTGCCCCGAACACTGGCACATCCACACCAGATTCCTGCCCTGCAGTGTTATAGCAGACACTTCATCGTCCTCAGTGAGGAGAGAGGACAGGTGCTTTGGTTCGATGGCTCCGGAACTGTCAGAGAGGAGCTAAATAAATGAATTTTTCAGCAAAGTATTTTTATCTCTTCCAAGTACAGCCAAGTGACTGGTCAATTATCTTCAATAGATTTGGGATCTAAAAGCTGTGTGTGAGAAAGGATGGCCAACACAGGAGATGGATCCAGTGTTTGAGCTAGAGTGTCTGTCAAGGTAACAGTGGCAGTGATTTTCAGGTGACCGTGAATCTTGGTGGCCAGGATGGGTACCTGCCATACAGACTTTAACTTCAATGTTCTAGAGCTCTTACTTCTGAGTCACACTTGTAGGGCAGTGCTCATGGAAAAGGGTGTGTGTGTTAAAGCCTCATACTTGACCCTGCCAGGGTACCTAAGAATATCCTAGCACTGCACCAGATCTATGTTCCAAGCCCTCAGAGTACGGTCATTGTGGGTGAGACATGATGTAACCAGCATGGAGAGATGAGCTGGGAGTGGGTAAAGGAGCAGTAAGAAAGCTGTGCTTTGGATGACTCCTGAGGTTGGCTTGGGATTCAGAGATGGAATCAGATACTTGTGAAGTACCAGAAAAGGGCATCTTAGCAGATAGACAGCTGTTGGGTAGAAAGATAAAGTCTCAGTCTGGGGTTACAATTGCTTCGGTTGAAGGGTGTACCATATTGCAAGTGACCTGGCTGGTATCTGGTATATGAATGCTCAAACTAACTGAGCTTTTGCTGTAGATCTGAGGGTACTTGCTTGTGGGTTATGGACACAACTTGTACTGCTCTGAATGCATTGTCATGCCAGTGAAGACAAAGTGAAACCCATCAGACTCCGCTTGGGACAACCGTGAAGGAGTATTCCCCACATCAGCCATTGTGATCTTCCCACAAGGACCAATGTCTTCAAGATGATCCACAGGACACCAGAGATTCTCGGGGCTCCCACCTTTGGGTTGATGTTGCACCCTCTGGACAACATCCTAGTTTCTTTTAAGTCTTACTTTGGGTGCTATTATTGAGCAAAAGGAAGTTGGGGAGGAAAGGGTTTATTTCATCTTACACATTCAGGGAAGTAAGGCTAGAAACTCAAGGCAGAAACCTGAAGGCAGAAAATGATACATAAGCCGTGGAGGGACAATGCTTATTAGGTTGCTTTGCCTCCTTTCTTATGTCATCCAGGGCTACCTATCTAGAGGTGGCACTACCCACAACTGGCTAGGCCCTCCCATATCAGCAGTCAATCAAGAAAGTGCACCATAGCCTTGAACACTGGCCAATCTTGGCATTACCTCAATTGAGGTTTCTTCTTCCCAAATGACTCTAACTTGGGTCAAGTTGATGTAAAACTACCCAGCACATCTGATAACTTAATGCCATAGACAAAAATTTGACTTTGACTATAGAGAAGATGGATCGTAGTTCAAATCCTGCCTCATCTAATTGCCAACAGTATGTTCTTGCTCAAGGTACCGAGTACCAGCCTCCTCGTGGATAAAAGAGCCTCAACAGCAATGGCACGTATCAAGTTCTATTCCCAACACATGCACAGATCCCTATTGCTCTCATGTTAGTAACCCTGGGAGAAAGGACCTACTGCCTAGTTTTGTAGGCATGGAAACAAAGGCCTCCCGCACCTAACACTGCGCACACCCTGTACTCTTCACTGGGAAGCACCTGGGACTTATCTCAGCCCCTGCTCTTCAGAACTGCTCTCAGGAGATAACCAGTGTGTACCACAGCATGCAGCACAGGCATCCACACTGGACCTCACTTGTTCTCACCGATTGACTGACAGCCCCCTGAGGGTTGGGCACTGTCCTAGGTCCTGGGTATGCAAGGTCTTCCTTGAGCCTTCTATCTAAGAAGGAAGCAGGCCACCAGTAAACAAGTATTTCTGCAACAAAAGCTATGAGCTGCCATGACAAACCGCCAACAGGGAGAAGACAGTGGCAGTGAGGAAACTGAGGACAGTGCTCCTGGTGGAAGAAAGGGTTCTGAGAGCTGTGACCTTTGAACCAAACCCTAACTGACAGCCAGGAAAGCCATTTGAAAACCTCGAGATGTTATTATTGCTTTTATAATAGCAAATTGCATGTTTATTTCTTAGCTCAATCACAGAGTGCTTCTGCCATCAACAGCAGCCAAAGACATACACTCCTGCCCCCCTTTTTTATGATGAAGGAAGAACATGGGAGCCTGCAGACAGAAAGGGACAGGGTGCCCAGACAGGAGGAGGGAGTCTGATTCGCACCCATGCTGAAGGGCTCTGCAGGGGAAGGGGACTGTTTCCATCTCCTGAGCTGTTGAACTTGATAATTGGAAAACTTTCCTGAAAACAAAACCACATTTGGCTGCAGCCCTGTGGCTTTGCTACCTCCTCTCATCCCTGACTCCTCCTGTGGCTAACAGCAAACAACCACTGGGCCTGCTGCCTCTCTTAGCCCATTAAAGGGAACCTGGGCCATTTCAAACACCATCTTCCCATCGAGCCCAGGTTTTATGAGGCTTCTCACAGAGGATTAGAGCTGGCACTTTCTGAAATATTTGTCGGTGAAGAAAGCTTAATAGGTCTTCATTATCCGCCACCCCAAAATTTTGCTTTTATAGTTTGTTTGCACCGACTGCTTCCTGTCCAATGGGCACAGGACAGGAACCTGCAGAACCAAGTCACCTGTCGCCAAGCCACATGTTAGTTAAAAGCAGGGTGACTACATGGAGACATAACCCTATCGATCCACATAACATTTGAATAGTATTCCTCCAAAGTCATGATACATGTGACCTCACTTGGAAGTAGTTTACAGATTCAGTAACTAAGGATGTCGGTGTGACATCATACTGGATTAAGATAGCTACTGTATCCAGTAACAAACAACTTCCTGTGTGAGAGGGAGACTGGAGACTTGGAGCCTCAGCCAGGAGAGATGCACAAAGATGTAGCAGGGGTGAACCAAGTCAACCTCAAGCTAAGGAAAGCCCAGGATTGCTGCCAGAAACCAGAGGCCAGGAGAAGGGCATGGGGTGGCTGGTCCTAGCCTATTTGGGAGGAGCCAGCTCAATTAACATGTTAACTTGTGAGTTTAGCTTCAATATTGTCGAGAGGGAAATCTCTGTTGTTTGAAGATAGCAGGTTGGTGGTATCTTAGCATGATAGCCACAAAAAGCTAATACATTTGGTATGAGTCTTCAGCATTGGTGAGAAGACTAGTTGTTAGAATCATCTTGGGGCCAGTGAAGTGGCTCAGTGGAAGGAGTGCTTGCCATACAAGACATGGCTTCAATTCTAGAGCCTACAGTGGGACAAGAGTGCTAACTCTCAAAGTTGTCCTTTGACCTCTATATATGCTCTGTGGCACGCATGGCCTGCACACAGACATACATGCATGCATACACACATGTGACACAAAAATTATTTTGAAATGAGCTTTTAAAGTGAGATTCATTTGGTTTCGCAGAACAACTGGGGATGTATGCCAACGGTTAAGTCAGGATGGCAGTTTCATATAGGGAAGATTAAATGGCTGGTGGGTACTGTCTGTGTCCACCCGTGTCACATCTGCTTTGTCTTCTCTTCCAGGGATGAACCTTGGTCGTAGTCACAGAAGCATGTTTTTAACCAGATACAGCCAACCAGAGAACTAGCTCATTCCTGCATCCACAACCAGATACAGCCAACCAGAGAACTAGCTCATTCCTGCATCCATAACCAGATACAGCCAACCAGAGAACTAGCTCTTTCCTGCATCCACAACCAGATACAGCCAACCAGAGAACTAGCTCTTTCCTGCATCCACAACCAGATACAGCCAACCAGAGAACTAGCTCTTTCCTGCACCCACATAGACCGCTGAAGACCCGCAGCTCCAGCTGCCTCTACACAGTGCCTTTCAGAACCAACCAGGCAGGCACTGTGTAGTCGTTAGAATAGTAAACCCTACAGGTGCTTTCTGCTGCGTTCTCTAGGATTTGTTTTGCTCTCTCTGTCCGGCCATCCTGCTATGCAAGTCCAGTGCTGGGTCACAAGTGGACCCACTATACACCCACCTTAACTGGTCTTTATATCCACGGGTCCTATCTTCTTAAAGAATGAAGACCCTAATGGGAAGCCGAGGTCAGAAGCTAGACTCTACTCACAGAAGCACTATGGGCTTTCTGGATGTGTGATACCTTATAGTGTAGGCATCATTCTATATATTTTGTGGCCTTTTTTAGTCCCCTGGCCCTGTTGAAAAGTCACCAGTCCTTGTGACACACCAAAGTAACCCCAAGTATCCCCAAATGTCCTATGGGTGTTGTTAATTCGATCCTAGTTGAGATGGATCTTAGAGCTAACATCACTGGTCTAAGATGGCCGGATGGACTCAGAATTGCAATAGAAGTTACTTGCTGAGGGTGGACACAGAAAGCGGAGGAATCCGATGGCTGTGAGCCCTTTCCTTCTGCAATCCTCTGTTTATATAACCTTTGAAATTAAAAGTAAGCAACTCCCACTCGGTTGACATGTTCTACTCAAGTGGCAGCATCCAGTTATTTCGGAAAGAAACTGATCAAATGGCCGCCAGTCAACTGCATGAGAGCCAAATTGAAGATTTGCATTCTAAACTTAGGATCCTAGTTTATACTTAATTCCTGTAGTCTGGTATATCTTCTAATTCCTGGAGGATATCAAGGTACTGTGGAATGGAATAGTCGAGAAGGTAAGAGATGAGGCAAACAGACCCAGGACACAGACTCTAGACCACAGTGTGATCCATGTCCGTGGAATGGTTCTACCATATCAGCTGTGAGGAATCATAGCAGATGCTGATCGAGTACATGACCCTGAGGAACAGGACGGGTAGCTATAGAGACCTGCCTGGGAGTGAAATGGAGATACAAACATCTTCGGGAAGTGACTGTAACTGATAGGACCAAGGCAGTTACAACAGGAACTAAGAAGGGAAAAATCATATAAAAGATAAGAAAAGGTTACTCATGGACTGAAAACAATCTAGCCAACTGGCTGGGGAGCCTAAAGGCAGAGAGAAGTCAGGCTGCCTCATCCAATCAGAGTGGGTTCTCCAAGTTTTTCGTCCCTTCCTGCACATTTGCCCCTAGGAACAATGTCACCTAAAGCACGAGGAAGCTTCAGCAGCTATGAGGCTTCCACACCCAAACCTGCGTCCTTGTAGTTCCAAGTGACAGGACAAGTGGCTTAGCCAATGGGGGAGGGGCCTGTGTGGGGAAGGGCAAAGAGTGGCCAGTGATGAGCAGCAGCAGTCAGAGATCTCTGTAAAATTCCTGAAAAGGTAGGCTTCTTTTCACAGAAAACATACAGACACACACACACAGACACACAGACACACGAGTGTTCAAAGCCTAAGTGTCAGTTAGATCCTTACAAGAAAACAAACCCTTCTGCCAAAAACAAACAAACAAACAAACAAACAAAAACAACAAAGAAAACTAGCAGAGGAGTCTTGGGAGCGAGAAAAATAATTGTCAGCATAATTCTGGCTTCAGTCATTTCTGCATCTAATGCTTGTTGGTGCCTTGAAAGGGAAGCCAGAGCAGACAGTTTCTGGTTGAAGAACCAAGGGTCTGAGAGGGAAAATCCCTTCAGAGTCCCACAGAGAGGTGCTGAGCCATGGAAAAGTGAACCCAGGGGCCTGTGAAGAGAGTTTCTATGTGGGGAGTCAGCATTGAGGAGCTGCCGTGAAATAGGGAAGGGAAGCGGAAGACAGATCCTGGCCTTTGGAAGCTGCAGTGTATGAGGCTGGGACAGAGTGTTGATAGCTTTTGCTTTGCCCTGGCAATATAAAGATTCATGAAATAACTTTTTAATACTTTGGACTATCGCTATTTTACACTGATCACATTGAGACACAAATTTCAGGCTCCTTTTGAAAATGCTGGAGGTTCAGCCAGGCCCTCATAGCAGCAAGCACTGAATGAGGAAGATGCTAGATGCTCAGCCCCTCCCTGTATTGTCCTATGGTCACAGACTGTCCTGCTGTGAGTCATAGGCCTAGTCTGGTTCACATCAGGCCTTGGGACCCACAGATTAGTAAGGAGAAGCCCACTTCTGTGGAGGGCCATCTTTGGGCAGAAGAAACATATACCACAGAGTGGGCTTCATGTTCAAATGCGGAATGCTTTGAGCAGGAGGTCATCTGTCCCTTATATAATCAACCTAGCTCAGAAAACAGTTTGGCATACTTAGCGCATTGGGCACAATGACTTTCAGGAACTTTTGGAAATAGTATATTCCGGACCTAAAACCCAAGGAACAAGCACTGACTGTTTCAAAAGGCATGCATAATGGACATCAAGTGGGTTTCTCAAAGCAATCTTCTGTGGATGCCTAGAGCCACACGCAGGCCCCATGGACAGGGAAGACAACGCACACCAGGACCTACAGAAGCTCTTTGAGTACAGAGGCTGGGATGAGAGCTTAACAATCATTATGTAATGGAAGCTGGGCCACTGAAATGTATGATTCCTAGAACAGCAGACACGGCTAAGAGCTTTCTAAACAGTTACACACCTATAGTCTGGAAAGTCTACCATTAAGGCATTCATCTTTAAAACAACAACAAATGTGGACAGTTTTCTTGAGTGTAATTGTTATCTAACTTAGTAGTTATGCAGACATTATACAGTATAAGGTTCGTAGTATATCCTGACTGGTGGCTGTTTGGTGCAGTTGCACCCCTCCATGCCAACACTTGATGGCACAAATTGGTTCCGATTAAGCCAAACAACAGGGCCGGGCAGTGGTGGCGCACACCTTTAATCCCAGCACTTGGGAGGCAGAGGCAGGTGGATTTCTGAGTTCCAGGCCAGCCTGGTCTACAGAGTGAGTTCCAGGACAGCCAGGGCCACACAGAGAAACCCTGCCTCGAAAAACCAAAAAAAAACAAAAAGAAAGACAAACAGCCAAGGAATATCAGTTAGAGAAAATTGGGCATTCGTACGGTAAATTTAACTCAGTTACTAAAACTCTATCCAGGATATCATTTTGAATATTGAAATCATGTAAAAAAAAAATAGTATGGTGCTGTTTTATTTTTAAAATAGAGACAAGAGAAAGATAGTACTGCAGATTATACGTTTGCTAGCTCCGGGTCGCTGCTTTCACAGATGACCCTGGGGGAGTGGTTGGAAATTCAACGCCATTTCACTGGAGTGAAATCAAGTCATTAGTTGGCTGCATTGTGGTCTCTTGACAGGTATAAAGAGAGACTCTTACAGCTTCTCCCAGTTTCTTAAGCTATGGGCTGTGGCTCTTGGTGCTCTGTGGGTGTAACTCCAGTGTTCTCTTGGGAGAGGTCGCTGGTGTCCTTTGTTTGGTGGACCCTGATGTCTCTTGGCTGATGCCTGCATCTCCCGAGCTTCACCTCAGACTTCACAGTTGCCACTCAGCCTTACGTCTGATCGTTCTTAAGGTTTGTGTCTGGTACCTTTAGCAAGTGACTCTCTTGTATGTCCCTGTGACTCGGTTTGGGAATTACCTGAACAATCCATGAAAATCTTTCCCTGTTTGAATCATTGACTTACTCCTACCGGTAAATGGCTCTTTTCATTGTAAACTAACATTGATAGGCTCCAGAGATTGGACCCATAGTCCTTTGGGCCCCAATTCGCCAACTTCCTCCTCTCAGACATGAAAAGAGATTCTATATCTTCATGTATGTTTTAACTCCCTCTTAGAGTATCTGCTAACTTCAGCAAGGGCAACTTACTTCAAGCAGATTAAAATAAACAAGATGTGTATGAATTCTTTCTTTGTATATGATCCTGTGAATACTTCTGTCTAGAAGCCAAAATGAAATCAGAATACCAATACAAGGCATAACTGCCCTTGGGAGTATTAAAAATCTCATTCAGTATTCATGACTCCGAAATACATCAAATATAGAAGCACATAATAATCTCAATTTTATTCAACAAAACCAAGAATATTGGGTAGAATTAAAAAAAATGAAATCTAAAACAGTAAACAGCAGATGGTTCTGACTGCCCACTGGCACACACACACACGTGCACACACGCATGCACACACATACACATGTACACATACACACATACAACATGCTTGTGCACACACTTACACATATGCACGTACACTGTATCACATGAGTGCAAAATAAAGAGAGAAATGGAGAAACAGCATGCTCACAAAGCATCTGTTTGATAGGGGTTAGTACTGTCTTTGGGCCTAGAATATCTTACACATACATGTTTTGAGTCTTGGTGGCCAAGTTGTGCCATTGTTTTGAGTGATGCAGAGCCTTTCTCTGGTGGGGTTTGGATGCTGGCAGTTAGTTACTATGGATGAGCCTGTGCAGGCTAAAACCCAGTACTCATTCTAACTGCAGCCTCTGCTTCCACAGGAGATGAGAAGAACCTCCCCCTCCTCTCCCTTCACCCCAGGCTGGACTATTCTCCTCCCATGCCTTCACCACCACAGTAGACTGAAATGTGTTTGAACCCAACCTCAGGTGTTCTGATGACAGAACCCAAAAGTTACTAATACAACATGCAAGCGAGGGCCTAGATTCAGAACAGTCTTTGATAGCAGGGGCAAGATGCATCGTTAAAAATGAAACATGACATTAAACAACACACTAAAATAAACATGCTCCATGCTCAAAAGTGACTGTGAAGTACATGGTCAGCGATTCATCCATAGTCTATCTCTGAAGAAGAGAGGCTGGGGCTGGGGAGAGCACCTCCCATCAGCCCCCATGCTGGATGCTAGTTTCTGAGTTAGGTGTATAGGAAACACAGGTTCCTTGTTCTCAAACAGAGCTTAGAAAGATAGATAGGATGGGTCCGTATTGTAAAGTGCTAAGACAACAATGTGGAGAGAGACTCAGCCTGATTCCTCTAGCCTAGGAGCTGGGGCAGGCTGTCCATCTGTGGTACAGAGCTGAGGGCAAAGGAAGTAGAATGTAGAATATGAATCCTCACATTCGGTAAAAGTGGGAATGGTAAAATCATCCTAGGGAGAACCAGCATTTATCCACCCAAATGCCAGATGTTGCAGTAACATTATTTATGACCAATTTTCAGAAAGAAGTATTATCTTCCATCTACCCTCAAGTTAGCTATCAGGGGTGGGGCCGTGACTGACAGTGAATAATCACAGATTATGAGGAGAACAAGCACACAGATTTTATTAATTCTTAGGTGTAGGTGTCCGTGGGAAGGGAGTAATTCAGAGAAGCAGTTTGATTTCGGCAAACTTTTGTGCCCTTTTGGCAGAGGAAACAAAATTTGGATTTCAAAGAGTAGGACAATAAATGATAGACGTGAGGTCAGGATACACACCGAGAAAGTAAAGGAAGATACAGGCTATTTTTAAGGAGAGCTGCTAATGCAAACCCATCTCGGTATCGATCAGGGAATCTTTGTCTTTGATTCAGTCACCTTCCACATTCTGGTATGGATTGAGGAGTAACTCCCTCCCGGTGAACTGGCGGTGCTAGGGCACAGAGCATCTCTGTATCTCTCGATGATCAGACATATTTAGCTCGAAGTAGGTCTTGTGCTATGGTGGCATCTTTCAGGTGGCCATTACGACCATACATGCAATCCCCATAATGATGTGGGATAGGAGCCAGGCATGGAGGGAGGTAAAAAAGGAGGAATAGGCAGTATTTCTCAAAATGCTGTTCCCATTTAGAACGGGTCTTTTCACTTCCAAGAACCTAATCCAGAAAACCTCTCATAAGCATGCCCCAGGGGTTGAGTCCTGGATGTTTCTAGCTCCTGTCGAGTTGATAATTGACATTAACGAGTACAGATGGGATCTGTGTGGGACCGTGGAGACGCCAACCGGGACCCTATCCACCCCGTTTCTGGGTTCTGTATCTGCCACTCGGCTGTCTTCTCTTGGCTCAGCCCCTTCACAGGATGCAACTCATTCTTCCCATCAGCTTTTAATCCAGGAGTTTGAGCTCTGTCATTTACATAGCTCCTTCTGGCTACAGATGGGGCGCCTTTGGAAGGGTTTTGGTGCTCTGTGGAGCTCTCAGGAGTCACTCTGGGATCAAGCACCCTACACGGTGGGATCTGCACGTTTCTTCCCCTTTCTCTAGTTACTGTCCAATCATCACTATAAAATACTCAAACCCGAAAATATAATTCATTGAATGTGTCTCTTTTTTTAGCGCCAGTTGGAACAAAAGTGCACACATCAGTAGTTAATTGCTTGCACGTGGAGTAACAGTTCCACGCACATGGGAGCTACAAATGTTATTTTAATAGAATTCCATATTCACCTAAATCTGAAACCTGGCACCCAACTTGTAGTTTGGCTCATTCAGAAGTCTTCCATGGTCACCTATGTAAATGGTAACTTTTTTAAACTAAAGTGCATGAAGTAATCCATGAGGAAAGACAGGAAGTCGGGGATAATTTCGGAAGTTGTGTGAGAGATGGCCAGCAGCTCTAGGTTCACTGTGAATCCTTTAGAGGAGAGATCATTTCAAGTCTGTTTGTCCTGGAGTTTAAGCAGCTGCTGAAGCTGATTCTGCACCACAGTTCCTGAGATATGAGCCGAATGAACAACAGCTTTCATCTTAGTCAAACCCAGCATCTTAGAGGCCTCCGTCCCTTCTCTTTAGCTCACTACAATCACTCAGCTTTCCCCTTTAGTAGGTACCAGAATCCAAAGCACATTTGCCTGAGCCAACAGGGCCTCTCTGTGATAACCCCACTCTCCCTGGTGTGGTCCATGCTCTGCACTTAGGAATGAACAGCACACACTGGGAGGTGTGTGGAAAATAGAACATTGCTTTCCTTGAGTTCCAGGAGACTGGCTTTGCATGGGGGTCTTCTTGTTATCCCATATCCAGATAGAGGGCTTCAGATGGAAAGACACAGGAGGTGTACTCAAGAGGGAGAAGCCCTGTAAGAAAGCCATTCCTGGAAACACTAACCCATGCCTGTGACAATGACATCATTCCCTTCGAGATGGCAAAGCCTCTATTTACCAAGCCTACTCACAAGTGCAGAGGGAACAATTTCCCAACCGTGAATGTTTAGGGGACACATCTGAACCCATCCAAGCCACTGAATGAAGCTTGGTTCCCTACTCTACTCCCCACGGTGAGCTGGTGTCAGCTAGAACAGTGATCATTTCAGTCACCTCGTGTCTCTCATCTGCCTGGAACCCTTAGTGGTTCCTCCATTTCCACAGAAGAGCCAAAGAAGGTCATAGGTCTCCTGTGTCCCCAATAACATCCTTTGTCACCCTTCTTTGTCCTGGTAACTCTACACCAACCACAATGGCTTTAGGGTGAGCCTGAGCTCTCCAGAGAGGCTCCTAGCACCGGGTACCTTTTCTGTGTGAGTGGGCTTCTCAGACACCCTCTGATGCTTGTCCCAATTTTGTCCACATGAGGCTTAGCCTTGCCAAGTGACCCACAGTCTAACTACCTGTCCCTAGGACCCCAATCCCTCCTTTGCCAAGGTCTGCTTCCTTTCACAGAAGTTAGCAATATTAAGAGACGGAATTTGTCTCCATGGAAAGTAGGCTCTGTGAAGAAGGGGTTTGGGTTTGATTCTCTGGTGCACCCCAAGCACCTAGAACAGTGCTGGGTAAATATTTAAATAAGATCTTGCCACATGCTGCTTGAATAGACAAAGAAGCCTAATAATGAAGTCTTGGTTGACCTAAATTAAACTTTGCTGATTTAGACTTTAAAAATATTGTTCTAAAGTGTCTAGCAATCAACAGGGAATATATTCAGCCAACAAGGTAAGATACTGTGGATCGCTGAGCTCTTTTTGCACCGAACGCATCACGGTACCTCCCAGCTCCCTCTTGAGTTACATTGTTATACGGTAACCTCCTCACCACCAAATAGGCAGTCTCTAGGGCTGAACGAAATCTTACCTTTGCCGTATAAACTTTATACATAAGAATAATTTTTGAAGCATGCATGCTGTTATACTTTATGGCCACCTCCCTGAATTTGTCCCTGTTTCAGAAGAAACAGGTATTGTGTTCCAATCAGGATGATGTGAGACTGGAGAAGGACAGTCAATGTCTCACACTGGACTCACTCCAGGCAGGTCTTCTGAGGGAGACTGGCAGCAGTGAGGTCTGACTCCAGCTCCACCTTCCCTTCCAGGTTGATCTGACCTAGGGAGTGGAGAGCAAGAGGGTCCATCTATACTGTCCTCAGAAGTCACCCTCTGAGATTAAGGAGCCGTGTGAGAAGGATGGTGTCTTAGTCAGGGTTTCTATTCTTGCACAAACATCATGAGCAAGAAGCAAGTTGGGGAGGAAAGGGTTTATTGAGCTTACTCTTCCATGCTGCTGTTCATCACCAAAGGAAGTCAGGACTGGAACTCAAGCAGGTCAGGAAGCAGGAGTTGGTGCGGAGGCCATGGAGGGACGTTACTTACCTGGCTTGCTTCCTCTGGCTTGCTCAGTTTGCTTTCTTATAGAACCCAAGACTACCAGCCCAGGGATGGCACCACTCACAATGGGTGGACCTTCTCCCCTTGATCACTAATTGAGAAAATGCCTTACAGCTGGATCTTATGGAGGCATTTCCTCAACTGAAGTTCCTTTCTCTGTGATAACTCCAGCTTGTGTCAAGTTGACAAAAAAACAGCCAGGACAGATGGAGACATCAGCTAAAGCATCAAAAGGAAGCAAGGACACTGAAGGAGCCTTGCCCCATAAGAAGTAACCCAGAGTGCTGTGTGCCACGCCTCCTGAGGGCACATGTACTCCGTCCATTTAGGATACCGAAGCTCTTCTTTAGGATGAAAGTTACACCTTGTTCCTTCCTCTATTGCCATAGTAAATGCTGACGCAAACAGTTTTTGAGTGGAAAGAGTTTATTCTGGGCTTGTAGGTCACAGTCCATCACTGAGTAAGGTCAGAGCAAAGACTCAGGACAGGAACTGGAGGCAGGAACTGAAGCAGAGCCAGGACAGCACTACCTACAGGTTTGCTCACCTAGCTTTCAGATACAACCCAGGCTCACCTACTCAGGAGTGGGACTGGCCACAGTAGACTGGGCTCTTCTCTACCAATTAACAATTAAAAAATAATGCCCCACAGACAGGCCTGCAGGGCAACAGGATGGAGGCAATTTCTCAGTTGAGATTCATTCTTTCCAAGTGTGTCAAATTGAAAACCAAGCACAGCCATCAAAACTAGCAAAGTCAAACTTGGGGAACCAATGAGTCTATTGAAGTTGCTAATGGGCATACAGGAGAGGGGTTGCAGGAGCCTGGGTGACCGCAAGGCAGACATGTCTGTAAAAGTCCAATCCAGCTCAGCAACAGCTCATGAAAGTTGGGACCTTAGAGTTCTCTCTGTAGAGGTGACAGACAGCTTAACAAGTTAGAGAGTCTCCTCCTTCAGTAGTTCCTAAGCTTTATATAACCTTTGGAATAGAGGGACCTTGTCTATCCTGTAAGTTTCAGGGACTTCCTAGGACCTTGGTTATTTACTTCCAGAGTCTAATTGGTCTCCTTCCAAAGCTCCATGGGTCCTAGGATATCCTTCAGGATGAAACATCTCAGTTCAGAAGAAATGGCCACCTGAGACCTGGACATCTCTACCAATGGCTTGGGAACCAGAACTAGTTTCTTTGACACAACCAAATGGGCAGGGTCATAGTCTTTTTGCAGAATCCATCTTGTGATCAGTACTTCTTCTGACTATGCTCAAAATCGAAAAAGAATCTTGATTTTATTCTACTCTATTCTGTCCTTTTCGCTGCTGGCTGAGAACCATTAACTTGATTTCACACCACATGATCTAAAACTTCTCTGTGTAATGCCAATCTCTGTATTTAAGAGATAAAATTCCCTTGAAACTCAGGACTTTATATAAGGCCCATAAAAATCTGTAAGCTAAGGGAGATTTGGAATGAAGTGGGGCATCCATATCTATTGGGAAAAAGAAAACCTCATTTTGTCTATGTAAAGGTTCTCTTCTGAACCACAGAGATATCAGCATTAGCTGGGGTGTCCTAACTATGGCTCATGGGCTTCATATAGCTCAGGAAAGCTGTGACTATGGTCCAATATAAAACCAAAGATTTACTTAAAACACAGTGAGATTTCATTTAGGAATTTTTAACTTGATTGCATGATTCTTAGGTGTGTGTGCACTTGCATGGTGCAAATTTCCTATAACAGTGCCGCAGGAAACACATGCATATAAGCTCCTATACTCTGCTCCTATACTCTAAGAGATATAGGTTAAATACCCTGTGCAGTGTGAGAGTTCTTATTTTCATCTAGGTATTGCCCAAAGAAATCAAAAGGTTGGCCATCCCTGTAGGATTTTCTTATGCCAGGTGTCCAGAAACCTTCCAGGTAACCACCAGTAAATCAAACATCCCTTAATGTTCTTCTAGAAATGGAGACAACACCAGAAGCATAGAATGTGGGGGTCCTGGCCCCTCACACAGAAGGTGCTCCCGATAGCTCAAGGTTGGTGCCCACAGGAGTGGCTGCAAGGCTACACGAACGTCCTCCAGCCTCCAGATAAAGCTACCAGGAGAGCGGTTGGTGAGTTTCCCTGCCAACCAGAGTGGAGACTGTGAGTTAGCAAATATTCCTACCTGTGTAGGTTATAATTATATCTGACAGTTGCATGGGAGGGCAAACTGCTCTGAGACCCACCCCTCCCCCAGCTCTGATGACTTTGAAAGGCAACAGAGCTCACTCATTTCCCCGTTGGCAACTCCTGCCACTCATTTCAAGTCAGGACTCATAGTCCTAATGATTTTGAAGGGAGCCTAAATGATCTCTTTATGCCTGGCTGGGATTGGCCAGGGTTCCATTTACAACCCACAATGTGCACACACATTCCACAGAAAAATAAACACTGGCGTAACCGTGTTGGTGCCGTGCCCACTTAAGATGCCCATTTTCTTAAGTACTCGTTTTTAGAGCAAGTTTGTTATTTCAGCATTTGCTCTAAAAGATGGGCTTTTGTATCTCTGCGGTGATATTTTCATTGCAGAGGTAAAAGTAAAACACGGACTCCTTCAATGAGCTGAGGGCGGATGGATGTTTAAGAAGAAAACTAAAATCCGGACAAACATGCATTACCGGCTGATTTCTTGGTTCTCTGAGTTTCCACACACGTGTGCCTTCCTTGCTTTCCACCAAGAACTCCTTTGTTCAGACTGGGCTGAGGTCCCATAATGCTCTTTTCAGACTCATGACCCGATCCAGCCATGATCTCCACTGGGCAGGAGATTCAACATCTTCTTCAGATCTTCTGCCCACCCGGCCACAGTAGTGTCTACCTGTGCACTCAACTGTTTGGGAATTCTGCATACAAGACTCTCTGTGCACATGCAGTGTGTGTGTGTGTGTGTGTGTGTGTGTGTGTATGGTGTGTATGTATATATGTGTGTGTTAAATGTATGTGTGTGTGGTATGTATGTGTGTATGGTGTGTTTATGTGTACACTGGGTGTATGATGTGTGTGTGGTGTGTGCATGTGCATATGTGTGTGTGAGTGTATGCTTGTGTGCGTGTATGTGTGTATGGTGTGTGTGTGTGTGTACACTGGGTGTATGTATGTATGGTGCCTGTGTGTGTGAGTGTGTGTAGGGCACATTTATGGGGTACCCATATGAACAAGGTGTGCCTTTCCCTTGAGGGATTTCCAGTCGAGAAGCTAAGGTGATAGGAAACCAAGCGGCTGTGATGATGTGATCTGCCATTGCCCAGAGCCACGGGCTGTCTCTTCACGTGTCACCCAGTACCACCAGACCATCCCATCTCCCGTGCCCTTTCATTCATCACTGTTGGACCACCGTGTTACATGTTCACAGCTTTGCGTAAGGACCACCAGAGAAGTGGCTGTCAGCTGCGCCTGCTGGGTGTGTGGGTCCTGCTCCTCACAGGTTAAGGTGTCCGGCTGTAGGGAATACTTGTGGGAAATGACATAAAGAAGCCAGAGAGATGGATCAGTGGGTGACATTTGCTGGGCAAATATGAGTGCAGATTCCCAGGACTCCTGTGAAGGCTGCATGTGGCTGGTACATCAAGAGCTCCCAGGCATGTGGATGTACACACCTGTAAGTCCAATGCTTGGGAGTGCGGCAAAGGCAGGAGTCTCACTGGGTCTTGCTGGTCAGACAGCAGAGACAAATAAAATAAAACAAGATAAACTAGGAGAAACTAAATTATTAAAAAGCCTGGGAGATCCAGGCTCAGTGGACAATCCCTATCCCAAGGGACCTTCAATCTTATCATAGGTTCAGATTTATAAGAAATGGCAACAGCAGCCTAAGGTCCCGGCTTGCTCTCACATCTATCTTCTGCAATCCTAGGACAGCCCTGCATGTGCACATGAGATGAACGAATGTCATCATCAATGCCTGTCATTAACTTGGGTCTCTCTTGAGTTCACACTTCCCTCCCGTCCACTTCTCCTTATTTATGAGTCCCACCCTCTTACATCAGGCACCCCTGATGCAACCTTCATGTTTCCTTAGGCTCCGTATGCCTTGGCAGTTTCTTAGGCTTCCCTGGGCTTTGATGTCTCTCACAGTTTTAGGAGATACTGGTTGGGTGTTTTGTAGAACATCTCCCTGTTGGGGTTCGTCTGATCCTCTTTGCTCAGAATTAGAGTAGGGGCCATGGAGGGGAAGTACAAGCAGAACACGTATGAATGTACATGTATTGAAGAGGTGTTCTAGGAGCTTTGGGTGCTGAGAATCAGTGGGTGTTCTATGGAAGACATGTTTATCAATGAGACATAATTCACTGTAAGTAGACAGTAATTGCCTGTTCCCCGGGCTCTTGCGGAGATAGACGCAGTTACCCTGAGGATACCAGAACAACACCCAACCTTAATTTACTAAATAGGTAGCCATAATGTTACCCACATATAGTACTCAAAACAGGGTAATTGTGACTAACAACCTGGGACCTCTGGCTACTTTATAAAACCTAACTACTTCTTACATATGACACAGACAAACTCAGGCCTCGGCTTGGAGCTTCTCTTCCTCTGGTGGTGGTAGATGTTGTCTAGGATTTTCTTCCCTCTATCTATAACTGTCTGGAGTTTTCCAGATCTCTTCTGGATTCCTTAATGGACGATGGGGACAGAAAGTGAGTGAAAAGCTAGGCTAGATGAGACATTTCCAGGGGCCAGAGCCCCAAGTGGCACCCACATCTCCTCAGCCAGAACTCACTCACCTGACCCCACCCAGTTGCAAGGAAGGCTGGAGTACATGCTCCAGATCCTGCTGCAGGAGCTAACAGACCTCTGACCTCTTTGCCCTCTGACTCTCGAGAAACCAAATCTGGAGAATAGAGGGAATCTAGTGACTGGGAAGGAAGCACCTCTCTTTCTTCTGGCTTGGCCTCTTCACACCTTCTCTGAGACAGAGGGATTCTCATTTAAAGCCAATGGTTCTTTAAATGCTGGACTGTCTTTCAGGTAACTGAAAGAGAGGAGCTAGAGACAATCATCACAGCAGTAGAAAATTATTAAACCAGCTGACAGGAAGAAATAGCTAAACCCACCCTTAAACAAAGAGAGAGCCACAAGGGCCTTAAGAGAGAGAGCTACCTCTGGAAGCCGATCCTACATTAACGCCTGTCTACCTGTCTAGAGGGCAGGATGCAGGGTTTTCTTTCCCATGTAGGAACTGGTCCCTCTCATTTTTTTTCATGACCTGCCTCCATCTGAGCTATAGTATGTCTGGATGCTAATTGTCTGGGAGTCTAGACAGTGATGATATTATGACCAAGTTATGCACAGATAATCACCATGTCACTGTTCCAAAGCTGCCTACACACATTGCTTCACTGGACACACTTGGCATGTGCACTGACTCTCTTGATATTTACTTTTACCATTTAAATAGAGAATGCTTACTTAATCAAACCATCCAGTGAACCGAGTATTTATATATATATATATATATATATATATATATATATATATATATATATTTAAAATGAAATATGAGAGTCTTGAAGCTAAGCAAAAGAGAACTGTAATGTGCTTCACATCTAGGGCAATGAACCCTGTGTTTTTATTCAATTGTTTCTCCATTCACGAGGTATAGACCTGGAGAAGTGCCCTTAAATGTTGTCTATAAATCATTTCCACCCAGATAGGCTGCCAATCCCATAGTTTCTCTGATTAAGCAAGCCTGGGAATATCTAGCAATGCTCTTATGGAATCAAATAGTTACAGGTTTTGTAATCTAGGGCAGCTACAGGGCCAGCTTGGTCCAAAGGACAGGTTCCATTGAAAGGGACAGTGTTTGGGCTCTCTGGCTTGTTCAAAGCAACTTGTTCGACGTGAAATATTTGTTCTTAAAACAACCTTGGTGAAGCCAATGGGCAGAAATGCTAGTCCACTACAAACAAACCCACCAGAGGGAAAGAGGCAGAAATGGTGGAGAGACGAGGAAGCCGTGGTTTGGCGTAGGAGGATGCTCAGAATGAAGAGGGGAGTGGGGCTTACAGTTTTTGGCATTGGAAAGGAAAGTGATCAAAGGACTTGGAAGAAGCTTATTTGGCCAAAAAAAGGGAATAGACTAGGAGTAACAGACATTCAGGTTTGGCAAGAGATGGTTACTGATACAACATGACAGTGAGAAGAACAGAGGGGCCCTGTGCACAGTACTTCATCCAGTTTCTGCGTTGACTTTCTTTTGCAGTCACTGGATTACCTAAGGAGTCCCCTCCAAAACACTTGACTAGAACAAAGGAGGAATGAAATTATCTTACACCTCTAGATCAGCCTGCTTGCTCTCTTATGTAGTACAAACCTAGCACACACAGCAGATTAATTTAAAAGTCACCCATGCAGCTTCCAGAATGGGGAGGTCAGCCAAAAGGTGAGGGCTCTGGACCACCATGAGACTGGAAGTTTCCATGCACCCACTGCAAAGGGAGGGTGCAACTCACCAAAAACAAGTTTGCTTTGATTCACGGTGTTGTGTAAAGTCAGCCCTTTCCAAATGTGGTGGGTTGAATTGTAACCACCCTCAAAAGAAATGTCCCTCCAGGGCCTGTGAACGTGGCCTTATGTGGCCTGTGAACATGGCCTCATGTGGAGAGTGAAGAGCAAAACCTTTCATATGTGAGAAAGAATGCCAAGGCAGGTCCTTCCTATGCTTAGACGGGGCCTCTGAAGAAGCCTGTGATAGGTACAAGAAAAGGGCAGAGGCTGTAAGACCCAGCGCCAGGGTAGAAACAAAGCATTCCAGTGCTGAGGGATAGCAGGGGTTACCAGTAGGCACTGGAGCCTTGAAGATCAGGGGCAAATCTTGCATTAGGGTCTTCAAAAGAAACTAAGGGTTCCTAAGTTCAGATGTCTGGTTTCCAAAATAGAGAGAATACATTTTCATTGCTTTATCTTACCGAGTGTGAGTGATTTACAATAGCTGTCTGAGGGACCCATATAAACGCCACCAAATCAAGGTCATCTTGAAGAATGGCAGCACACCCTCAGTATGTCTTAGCTGTGGTAAAATATATATAGACAGTTATCACCTGAAACATGCTCAGTTCTTTAAAATATTATTTATGTGTATGTACGTGTGCATGCACAAGTGTGCAGGCATCCGTGGAGACCAGAAGAGGGCATCAGATTCCCTGGGTGCTGGAAATCAAATTGAGTTAAAAAGCAGTAAGTGCCCTTCCTGCTGAGCCAGCTCTCCAGTCCTGAAGCCTTGTAAGCATGGAATTCATGCAGCAAAGGCACTCACAGGGTTGATCAACTGTCACCATCAAGTTCGTCATCTCCCAAACTCCCCGATCAGCCCTTCTAGTGTCTATGTGAGTTTGACTGATCTATGTACTCCACACCAGTGACATCATGCAACATCTGTTTGGGCCTGGTTTTTCTCACCTAATAAAATATCTTTGGGGATCACTGTCTTAGTTAGGGTTTATATTGCTGGGATAAAACAGTAGGACCCAGAGCAATTTGGGAAGGAAAGGGTTTATTTTGGTTACACTTCCACACCCCAGTTCATCATCGAAGGAAATCAAAGCTCAAAGCAGGAGCCTGGAGCAGGCGCTCATGGAGAGGCTGTGAAGGAGTGCTGCTTACTGGCTTGCTTCTCCTGGCTTGCTCTGTCTGCTTTCTTAAACCATCCAGGACCATCTGCCCAGGGCTTGCACCACACACCATGGGCTGGCCCCTCTCACATCAATCATAAGCAAGAACACACCCTGTAGGCTTACCACGGGCCATCCTTATGGAGACATTTGCTCAATTGTCTTTTCCCCATTCTCGAGTATGTCTAGGTTTGTATCCAGTTGAATAAACCCGGCTGGCAAAATCATGTATGCCATAGCATGCAAACTTCAGTCCTTTTGTGGAGGAGTCATACGCTACTCCAAGAATCAGCCACATTTTGCTTGCCCACTCACTGTGGACACCATGTTGCTGCTGCTGCTTTTCTGCTGTAAACGGTATATCTGCAAGTACAGATTCCCAAATCCTGTTTCTGCCTTGTTGCATCTCCTGATGTCTTTCTCCCTTCCTTCCAGATGGACCAGTCCTGGTCCGGTTCCCTCTTAACCTTGTACAGCAACTACCCGTTCTAGACTTGCAGTACTTAAATGTCCTTCTCAGGATAGTTCGTGGTATGGGGGGGGGGGAGAGACTGAGGAGCTTCTGAGTAGATGTCATCAGGACTTACAGGCAGAATCCAGTGGCTTGTGAGAGGGGAGGGGAGGATGGGGCTAGGGGACCTTATGGATGAACACGCGCCTGTGTAAGGTGCGTTTATATTCACTATTAACTTGTTAGGGTCTAGAATCACCTTTGTCACATCTGAGGAAGAATTTCTAGAGTCAATTAACTAAAGCAGGAAGACTCTTCCTGAAGGTAGGTGGAACCATTCCATGGCCTAGGGTCCTATACTGCATAAAAGGAGACCATGAGAAAGATATCAGTATTCATCCTCCTGTCCTTCCTGGCTCTGGGTGGCATGCCACCTGTCACCTCAAGCACTTGCCACCATGACTTCCCCAGCATGACAGGCTATATCTTTGAACTGTGAGCCAGAGAAACGCTTCCCTTCCCTAAGTTGCTTTTGCCAGGTAGCTTATCACAGTGATGGAAAAAGAAATATAGAAGGCAAATCATAGCTAATAAATGCTTTAACTTCAAGAGGCTAATCTTCACATTTTACACACTATTGTGTGTAATACTTTCTTGTAGCCACTCTCAAGTAATGATGTCAAATAACATCATTACTGATCTTTTTAGGGTAGCTTGAAAGGTTTTAAGGTTTTCAGAGAGGCATAATCTAGGGCTTCCCATCTCTCCTTGGTGGGTACCCCAAGTTAGAGGTAATTGCACAATTTGTCACTAAACTGAAATTTTTTTGAAAATGAAAAAAAAAAAATACTATGAACAATTACTTCCAAAGACAACTGACTCTGCTTGGGGATCATCTGATCAAAGAGATTCAGGGTCATCGTTCAAGGCTCACTTGACACCATGACCTGTGTCGTTAAGGACCCACACCACATCTTAGCTGCTTGTGGTGTCTTGGATGAGAAACGTCCCCATGGGCTTGCATGTCTGAACGCACTCGGTCCACAGTTGGTGGTGTTGCTTGGGAGGTTACGGAGATTTAGGAGTTGGGGACAGGCTTTGGGGTTTACAGTCTCACAGCACTTCCTGTCCATTCCACATGCTTCCTGTGTGTGGATGGAAATATGAAGAGCCAGCTTCCTGTTCTTACATCACGCCAAGCCTTCCCCCACTGTTGATGGACTCCATCCTGTCGGAACCATGAGCTAAAGCAAACCCTTACCCCTAAGCTGGTTTTGCTCATTATTTTTCTTCCAGAATAAAAAGTAACTAATACAGCTCTCACATGGGAGATTCACATTCACAGGAAGAACTGTATCAGCCTATTTTCTGTTGCTAAAACAAATTCCCAAAGACTGCGAGATACATGAAGCAAAGAAGTTATGCTTGTGTATTTGTTTGTTTGTGCTTGGTTTGAGGAACCAAAGTCAGAGAGCAGGAGCTGAGTGTGTGCCAGTGTTAAGTGAGCATCACAACACAATACTAGGAAAGCACAGATGAAAGATACTGTGTAACAATAGAAGCCAGAGATCCCAGCACCAAGCTTGTTCACGTTGTACCAACTCATCCTCACAGGACCTGACCAGACAATTAAGAGAATGACCTTGACCCCTGTTGAGGGAAGTGACCTCAGGGACTTCACCACTTTCCATCTTTCTGTTCACCACGATGAGGTTCAAGCTTCTAGCATACAAAGTTGCAGAGGGCGTACTCCAAACACTGTCCAAACGAGAGCCAGGATATAAAACTGCCATCAAGTATTCCAGGACTTTATATGTAAAGTGTCAACTATCAGATAACATGTCACACACCCCGTTGCCACCTCTTGACCAAAGAAATAAGAAGTGCAAGTCATTCTGGTTTGTTCTTTCTATTATCTCCCTAAAAATGACAGCCAAACTAACTTGAGGCAATATAGCCCCAGAACATAAAAATCAGTTAATTATAACATGTGTAGAGACTAGAAACATCAACTTCTTTACCCTGTTGACTGCTCTGCTCGTCTCAGAATTTTTATTCGGGGGTTTGGGAGGAAGCTAGTTTATTCTGGCCCAACGAGCAATTCTACACAAACAGCCTAAGAATCTGCTAGGAATAGCAGGCACTCTCACCTCCGAGGGGACCATTCGAACTTCTATTTATTTATACTGCCTTTCCCTCCTCAACAATTGCTGTTCTCTGTAATTTAAATGTCTGCAAAAATAGCAGTCATGTAAACATTAATGCATAAAAAAAACCTGTCATTTCCACGTAGACTGCAGATCCTGGAAGCTGAAACCAGAAAAAATTTGTTCTACCAGGGAAGGAAAATTCATAATTTATATTTTGTAATTCCTAAAATGTACCCTTCAACACATTTCAAGCTCAGATTGTTAAACAGGCCTGAATTATTAGTAGTACTGAATTTGGAAACATGTTCTTCTGACTATCCAATGTGTATTTTTCAATTTGTGGCTGAATTTCCCATGGCTGAGCACACTGCCTTTCTCTCCTTTTCAATGCAGATATCCCTTTGACTATAACATAATCAAGATACACATTCCAGAAAGACTAACTTGATTGAAAAACTAAAAAGTCCAATTGTCTCATTGGCTTCCACAAATTCATGGATGTGGGCGGGTATCAGGGGGATTATTCTGAACAAAACTCTTCACATTCTAGGTAGACATTTTTTTCCCCAGGAAAGCTCATGAAATTGTTAGGCCGTGTACTTCTGGAAGATGATGAAGCGACTGAGGAGACTAGGAAATGAGAGCTATGGCAGGTAGGCCGTGGAGAAGCCCAACTGCCATCCAACTGATGGATGATATTAAGGGATGGAGCCTTGGAGAGTGATTGGACCAGAGACCATGAGAGGGAGGCCCTGGCCAGGGCAGTTAATGCTCCTGTTGGGAAGCCAGCTAGCTTCCTTCCTGATACATGAAAAAGAAGTCTCACATGGAGAGGGCTTTCCCCAGGGACTGATCCGGCCAGCAGGTCAATGCTCAGCCTTAAAGTCTTCTGCTGTTGACTAACTATCTCATGAAGCTACCAAGGCTGTCATGTTGTCACAGCAACCTGAACATCCCATGAATGAAGTGGTGGTTGTGAGCCAACCAATATGGTGCTGGGAACTGGGTCTGGGTCCTCCAAGGGCAGCAAGTAAGTGCTCTGGGCTGTTGAGCCATCTGTCCAGCCCATCTGATGGAATAGTTTTTCAGACAACACAGAAAGAAACTTTACTTTCACTCTCTTGTTACATCTATCTATCCATCCATCCATCCATCTATCCATCCATCTATTGTGTGTGTACCCATTTTTGAAGGTCAGAGGACAACCTGCAGGAGATAGTTCCTTCCTTCTGCCAAATGGGGTCTGAGGAACAGACTCAGTTAGTCAGGCTTGGTCATAAGAACCTTTATTTGCTGAGCTATCTTCTCATCCTTAACTTGTCATTATTTCAAATATACTTTTCATATATTTGAAATATACGAAATTCGTATTTAAATTGGTCATACATACATACACATAGAAAATAGCATCAGGGCATAGGCCGTGACGCCCAGAGGCAGCATCTCTGGAAACCCCCTCCACTCCCCTAAGTCCTTCCTTCACACAGGGAGTTAGCATTAAAAGAGTCCCCCCAGGCATGACCTGCAGTCATTTAGCAGTTACAGCAGCCCTGCCAGAAGCAACAGAATTTAATTCATATATGCAATGGACCTCCCTTCCAGTAGCTACCTTAAAGTAAAACGAGGCAGGTCAAGTCTAACTTCATCTCCTCCTCAAGCTGAAGCATATTATTTCAATATGCAAGCCACAGAGAAACAGGAAGAGGATATGGGCCCTCCGTCTGTATTTTCTTTTCCTGCTCAAACTTACAAATCTTGTATGTGAGTCTTGTCCACAGCACTTGTCAACCCAGAATGACCACATTTCTGTGTGGACAGTGGCCCCTCAGTACTGGCACCACCCTGCCTAGTTCCACCAAGCTTGGAAACAGGAGACCAGTAAAACATGTATAAAAAGTGTTCACAGGGAGTGCACGTACTTCCTCACCATTTTCCCGTTCTACGCATCGTTAAGATTCCTCTACATCCGTATGTACTGTAAAATAGAAAAACGCAGAGATATCTCAGCTCCTTTTCCATCTTCTTCAGGAATAAGTTCACATTTCTTCCAGGAGACACTCACAGGTCTTCATAGGGTGTGGCGAATGATATGGAAGGTATTTATGTCAGCCGTAGCTCTAGAGAGTGGAAACAGTATTCCCCAATTTGCTTTTTAAAACCTAGAACTCACAGATCTTAAAAGCCAGCCAAATATATCATTTTGTTCAACATGGATTTCTTGTTCAAAATGTTTCTCTGTCTCTGCTGGCCTTCCTCACCTCTGTCCCAGCAACTGTTTGTGTTTGGGACTTATTGTTTCATTTCTGTTGGGCCTGGTGCTGAGCTGTCCTGATTGGACAAATTCCGTGCTTTGCCTTTGAAAACAAAGGTAAGCAGGCTTATTCTCTGCCCAGAGCCAACGTGTGTCTCCACCCAGCTGTGTTTGGATATATAGATATGGTACAGAAATTTGGGAAATTAGCACGTGAAATTATTGTTTATCTTTTCTTCTCTGGGGGAACAAAGTTTTGAATAAGCTTTTCATTGATGAATAAAAATCTCTCTGTCTACTGAGCTATGAAAGATGCATTATAAAAGTATAGGGCTTGTTGCCATAGAAATAAAAAGGGTGGGGTCTCAGGAATGTTCGCTGTCAGTTTCCCTGTAACTCTAGCGTGGTAGAGGAGCTCACACAACCTGCCATGCCTCAACTGTGTGGATTAAGAGGCAGAAATTTGTATGGCTATAAATATCTTATACTTCTTGCCGTGTGTGTGTGTGTGTGTGTGTGTTCTTTTTTTTAAACTTTCATTTTAGTCTTCATTAAAAGAAACTATGTGCCCAGACATAGTTGCGTAAATCCATAATCACAAGCATTTAGGAGGCTTCAGCAGAAGCTTAGCAAGGTCAATGTCTGCCGGGGCTACAGGTAAGGTCTTGGCCAGGCTGGGCAACTTACTGAGACCCAAATACAAATAGAAAAATGAAAAACACGCAGGCTACACCTCAGTGGTCCAGCCTTTGCCTACTGTGTTCCACGCCCCAGTTCTCCATATGGGAAGACAAGGTACAACAGTCGGCATAAATGTGTCTAAATGATTTCTAGGGACAGATGCTCCTGAATGGCCTGAGCTCTAGGAGCCTGGATTTTATCTTTTGAAGTAGCAGAAAGTCATGTGCCACTTCCACTGAATTCCAGTTTCGGTGGTCACAATGAGAGTGCTGTTAGAACACAGCTACTTCCCTGCTCTGTGCACTTGTGTGACTCCTCCCAGGCTACATTAGTCAGTGTGAATGTTCAGTGAGGGTGCTAGGGCTCACGGGCCTAAAATCTTCACTAACCTGAAGAAATCTGAAAATGAAGGGTGACTTGCAGAAAGAGTAGTGATACTTTTTAATACTTGATCTCTCTGCTGCACTGTCCTCTCTGCTTTGTGAAACTTTTTAACTCTTGATCTCTCTAGGGCATGTTCTTTTCTGCTTAGTGACACTTTTTAACACAAAATCACTCCCGGCATGGTCTTCTTTACAGAGAAGGCTTCAAGCTTACTCAGGTTTCTAAAACTGTATGTAATACAATTAAAGAGTAATCCAACTCCAGTCATTAAAATTTTTATTTTTATTTTATGATTTGGCCTATAGAACCATAAACTCTGGAAACCACTGGTTTATGTCTTTTGACCCATCACTTCAATGTCCGGAAAAATCGAATATGATATGTTAGATATAGCAAATCTCACCATGGAATTCTTTGGAAGAAGCAACACTTTATAACCAAATCTTGCAAACCTTAAATCACAGGCTAAGCATTGTGAAGGCACAGAGGAGGCTCTTTAAAAAAAAAATTAAATTTACTTAAGGTGTCCCGATGGGAGACGTCCGAAGTAATGTGTGTGGAAGAAGAGCTGTGTAAATTATCATTCCAACATCCTGGGAAATTAAATATATAAGCTTAATTCTAAAATCAGTTTGCAGTTATTTTCTGTGACACCGTCTGTCAAATCAAGGCTCCATTCTGCAACTGTGTTCTTTCCAGTCACTCTGCCCATTTCCATAAATGTCCCCGCATACAGGAGGATTCTGCCACCTTTGCCTTCTTCCGTCTCTCATCTTCTTCCCCTTTTGCCCTTTATGTCTGTGTCCCAGGAGCACTGTAAATGTCCGTTCTATTTTCTGCAGTAAACAGTGTTAATGAAGCTTTTGATCCAGCTTGATGTCTGGCTGCTTTTTTGGTCCTTCCCATTCCCAGGCATCGATTGATGTCACTGTCCCATCTTCACGGCCCTTTCCTGCTGTCTTCAGAGTGTATATATTTTTGTATCCTAATTGCTAAATTGTTTTCTTCTGCACATCTTTGCCAAATACTCTTCTGAAGGTTCCTCTGAATGACATGCCCCAGAATAGCATCTCATCCTCTTGACTGCCGGTGAGTTGGGTAGCTTTGTTCGTCTTGTTTATTCCTGACTGAACCCCTCCTTGGGTGCTCACAGAGGTAGCCAGGCTTCTCTGAGCCACAGACCAAGGGTAGGTTGACTTCACGCTCTCTACCCAGTGCCTCATCTATGTGGAAGCCAGATCTCAGACCACCTTTGGGAGGCTCTTGTAATCATGAGGCAAGCATGTAAACAGACCACCCAGTCTGGAAGGTTAACCAGATCTCAGTGTGCCCCTTGAACCTTTTCTAACCTGCCCTCATGGGTGGAGCTACAGTACTTCATTATAGTCCTATAAAGTCATGTCCATTTGGGGCTGCTCCTCCTTGGCCAAGGAAGGCAAGACACTCTTGACCAGCACTGGGAATCCAGGTTTCCATGAGTGGAGAGTCTGGGGACACATGAATGTTCTAGGCAAGGATTTTCTGAACGAGTTCTAGGAGGCTGCTACAATAACAAAAAGGACATTCTAGGACTAGGACATTCTAGGGCTTTCATTAAAGTCCGGCCCCTCAGAACCTTAATATACAACTTTTTGGGGGAAATATTATCTATAAAACTAGATAGAGTGCCCTGCCATACAGTTGTCCTAACTGAGAATGATGTATGTCCTTACAAAAGGAGGAAGTGGACAGACAGGCACGCAGGGAGTCTAAGGCAGAGGCAAGGATATTGCATATATAAGCCAAAGAAGTCCAAAGATGGCCAATAAAACCAGCAGAGCTTGGGAGAAAGTTGTACAACAGACTCCCTCCCTGCCATGGCCCTCAGCAGGAACATACCTATGGATATCATCTTGGGCTCCTGAAACCATGTGTCTCTATCCTGGGCTATAGGGGCCAGGTTGGTCGCTCTACCTTTGTGTGTAGTCCCATCATTCCCTGCGTGTCTCTCCAAACTTACAAGGTTTGTGGTGGGGGTGATCTGGCCTGCCCACGCCCACACTGGCTCACAGACTACCTCCCTGGAGTTTTCCTCACCTGTGTCTTTCTTACCCAATACTTCATACACAGAGAATTCTGTGTTATTCTTATTATAGCAGTTCCTACAGCTCTTTCAGAGAATCCTTGCCTGAGAGCATTCATGTGTCCCCAGACTCACCACTCATGGAGAGTTGGTTTCCCAGTGCTGGTCAAGAGTGTCTTGTTCCCCTTGACCAAGGAGATACAGCCCCAAAGGGACATGACTTTATTAGTTTCCCTAGAAGAAATTCTATACACCCTCAGGGAAGTTTTGCAAGAATCAAAATTTGAGACTTGTTGGGTCCCTTGGAAGAATGAACTTTGTCTGGAGTTACTTGGAAATTGTCCTTTTGAAGTTGCATTGTCTTCATGTGAGAAGCTATCCTGAATTCCCTCTCTGGAGCTGTTAGCATTGGAACAAATCTTCTCTGAGAGATGACTCTATGGCACCATGGACAACCTCTGCTAAAAACCAGTCTATCAGTCCAGCTCTTCAAGTTCTCCACCATAATGGAAAATTTTCCAAGGAACACGTTAGTCTGGTAAGCATTTTTAAAGTAGTTATTTTCATTGTTTTTATTTACACATGTGTGTTCATGCATGTGCATGCATGTGTGTGTACAAGAGTCTGTGTGAACAAATCCCAAGTGCATACATGTATTTGCAGTGCTCAAGGAGACCAGAAGATGCTGTCTGACCCTTGGAACTGGAGTTACAGGTGCTGTGAACCAAACCTGGGTCCTCAGTAAGAGCAGCAAGTGCTCTTAAGCACAGAGCCATCTCTCCAGCTCTGAGCACTTTTAGAAACATATTAATAGATGACATAGTTTATATCATCTACAATATCTTGACATAAAAATAGAGCATTTTTGATCTTATAAGCAATTCTGCAAAGACTTTCACTTTTGTCAGTTATAATTATTCATTTCCTCAGACCAAGTCTTTAAAAGTGAGAGTATTTTAGGTCTAATTATATATTTCAAATCTTCAAAAATTCAGATATCCTGTTTTCTCTAGCTTTTGAGAACAATAAAAAATGTGCAAATAAGATCAGTGTCTGAAGCTACACATAAGTTATTGCATTATTTCCTAATTTTTCATGAGCAAAATGTGATTTCATTGAAGGTCAACCACCTTCTTCCATGAGAGAAATATTTATTTTTACCTAAAGAGGGTGTGGTGAGGAAGGTGCTTCTCAAATTAGGTCTGTCTTTCTTCCTGTCTGTCTTTCTTTCTTCCTGTCTGTCTGTCTTTCTTTTGTTCTTTCTTTCTTTGTTTCTTTCTCTCTTTCTTTCTTCCTGTCTGTCTTTCTTCCTGTCTGTCTGTCTGTCTGTCTGTCTTTCTTTCTTTCCTATTCCCCTGGACAGAAAAAAAATTTTTTGGTGATGTCAAGGGGTGCTAATCTGAAAGAGTTCAAAGTGCCAAGGGTATTTAGCTGTCTCCCTGCTTCAGCATTCCCAAGCCATGCAATACAAGGAATAGTCTGAGAGCTGGCCTTGCACTTAATCCCACAGGAGCGGCCTTGGCAAGCTCCTCAGCATCGTTCTTGTAATCCTAAGGAGCTCACGGATTCCAGGAAGCCTCTGTGCCTTTTGCAACCCAGGCTCTCCTCCCATGAATCTTCTTTATTCGAGTTTGCAGCATTTGCTAATTTTCATAAAGTATCACACAAATCCTCTACCACTGTCTGCCTCTCAATCATAAAAGTGCCACTCGGATTTACAGTCCCCCAAAGTCAACAGAGCCTCCCCTTGCAGGCACAGGGGAGAAGTATCTGGAACCACTTTATGGAGTGGTTCATAATAACAGGGTGACAGCATGCCACGTTGGTGACCACAGCTCATCTGGGTTGAGGCTGCCTGGTCAGCGCTTGGCTATCTTTGAAACAGAATCACATTCTTCAGGAGGTGGCGAATGTAACACAATAAATGGCAGCTGTTCCCAGAACTTGGAAATAATACCTCATCGTTCGAACAGTGTTTGGTGTCAAGTGTTAGGTCCCGTTATGATTAAGGCCAATATGGAATGTCTAGGCAAATAAATACATGAACAACAATGTCCTCTTAGGATTGGAGGGATGGCTCAGAGGCTTAGAGCAACTATTGATCTTTCAAAGGACTTGAGTTGGTCTCCCAATACATGTGTTGGTCAGTGTATAACTGCCCTTAGCTCCAGGGGGATCTGACGCCCTCTTCTGGCTGCAAGGGCACTGCATACACGCAGCACACAGACACGTAAATAAAAAGTAAATATAAAGGACTGAAGAGATGATTTTAAAAACACTAGCTGTTCTTCCAGAGAACTTGGGTTTAATTCCCAGCACCCACCTGGTGGCTCACAACCATCTAGAACTCCAGTTTCATTTCAGGGGATCTCATCCCCCTCTTCTGGTGTCCCCAGACAATGTACACATATGGTGCGTATACACACATTCACACAAGATCCCAAGACTAAATGTACACGGTTCCCATCAATTTCTTTGCAGTCTTAATTTGTACCCATTACCCAGAAATCCCATACCCATGGAATGAATATTCCATTCCTTCCAGTCTTTCTAATGAGCACTCCACCTCAGCATAGTTTAAAAGCATTCTAAAGACCCTTTTAAAGTAAAAGGCAAGAGCCCGTCTTGTTTATAAGACACCAGGATCCAAGCTTCCAGAAAGCCCCATATAAGAAACCCAGAAATAGGTAGTGCATTTAATAGAAATCTGAGCTCATCAATTTTACATGCTCCTAACACACAGAGTGTGGAATGCTGATGAGAACTGGATGTTGACAGGAGACTCATTTACAAACACAAGTGGCCAGAGAGATGATTAAATCAGTGGATGGTTTGTCAATATCTATTTCACTCTAGCTCTCACTATCAAGATGAGCAGCTATGGCTTTAATGACAATAAGAAATAATAATTAGGACTCTGTGCTGTCCTTGTTGCTCGTACACAACAGTTTTTGTTATGGACCTAAAAAGATGTGTTTTAAGTTATCTGTATACTGCCGGCCCTGACAGGCCAGCCTTAATGAACCTTTGGGGAAGCCATGAAATCCACATTGTCTTACAGTCCTTGGTGTGCTGAGATGGCTTCTGCCTTCTGAAATAAAGGGGACATCTCGTGTTGTGTGCACCTAGGTGACAGGGATAAGAGGCAGTAGCCGTAGATCTAATACAGTTGCTGAACGATGTCTGCCTTAGTGAGGATTGGCACCGAGGCTGGGAGACAGTGCAGGAGGTAAATGTTTGCTTCGCTAGCATGAGGACCCTAGTTCAATCACCAGGATCCCACGCTTAAAAAGGGGCATGTGCTAGTGCGTGCTTGTGATGCCAGCTCTGGGGAGGCGGTGACAGTAGCATCCCTGGGGTTTGATGACCAGTTAGGGTTGAAGGCTTGTGAGAGATCCTGTCTCACAAAATGAGGTAGGTGGCACCTGAGAAGTGACACCCAGCGTTGTCCTCTGCACAACCTTCTTGTTGTAGACAAGAGAGGAGGTGAATTGAAGTGAAAGTATCCGAGGGAGCAGCCCTAACGTCACAGGGTACCACAGAGCATGCTACGTTCTCAGAGAGCTGAGTTTCAAGTCCATGGCTCTTGTGCCGCTCACTAATCTAATTAAACTTCAATATGACAGAAGATATTTGAAAGCAGAAATTGGATCTTTTGGGGCTGTGACCAGTCCCCGACTTCTCCAGTTCTGAGGCTTTACAATGCTTGGCTCTTTCCTTGGGATGTCAGAGATGTTATTCTGCAGTCTTAGCTACATAAAGAAATAGAACCGAACTATTTAACATGTCATTCTCAACCATTAAAATAGTGATTAGGCCCTTGCCAGAACAGAATGTGTTAATTTATAGCAAGTAACTGTCATAAAAGGCTAAAGCCCAGATTCCATAAAATGCCAAAATAAAGTCAATCTTTAAAAGAGAAAAAAAGAACTATTCAAAAAGTTTGAAAAACTTGTGATCAATAGTCCCACCTGTAAATTTACACCATGTAAAAATTTTTAAAAAGATTTGCGCAGGGTCTAGTGTAGCCCAAGCTGATCTCAGACTTGCTGCTTTGTACCCAAGGCTGATCTTGAACTCCTGATCCCCCGGCCTTTACCTATGGGAGGACTGTTGGGATTACAGGTGTGCACCACCACTGTGCTGCCGAGGTTTGAACCAGGGTCCTATACATACCAGGCAAGCACTCTACCTACTGAGCTAATGCCTATCCACCCTGTGTCATATTTTGTTATGACACATACCTCACACACCAATGGTGTGAAGTGGCAATGGTTTTCCCATGCAATCACAGTACATGATTTAGTACAATCATACTAAAAACAAGTGTGTTTTATAAACGTTTTATGAGAATTTGGGAAAGTGAAGACAACTTCTTATAGTTCCCTGATGTCCAACAAGCAATGTCAAGATTGTCATAGGAGCCGGCTGCTCGCTCCATCAGTGTGAGTCAACTGTACCCTCCTCTTAGTGACTAGTACTTTCGTTATTTTTAGCAAGAGACATGCAAAGCTGTATGGTTGGCTTGTGTATTGAAGACTTGATTCTCAACTGCTGGTGCTATTTTAGGAGATTCTGGAAACTTTAGATGTGGGGGAAGGGTAGCTGGAGGAAGTTCATCACAGAAAACATGTCTCTGTCTGTCTGTCTGACTGTCTGTCTCTGTCTGTCTATGTCTGTGTCTCTGTCTGTCTATGTCTGTGTCTCTGTCTGTCTGTGTCTGTGTCTCTATTTCTGTCTGTGTCCCTGTGTTTCTGTGTGTGTGTGTCTGTCTGTCTATGTCTGTCTGTCTATCTATAACTGTCTCTCCTCTCCTCTACTGGTCATGACATGGCTATGTCTCTGTCATTAGCTCCTGTCTCCATGAGGTCCCACTTTTCCACAGATCCAGAGCCCACCAGGTCAAGGACCATGGTCTAAAATCTCTGAAAGAGTGAGCAAAAGCACATCTTTCCTACTTTAAATCACTTTTTGTCATAGCAATGAAATTTTAAATAAAACACACCAATAAGCCCCGAGTGTCTCTTTGCTGTTGCTGCTCCTTGGTTTTTGGCAGAGTTTTGTTCGTTCGTGTCAAGAGGAGGTTTTGTCAGATTGATGTGTGCTTTATATTCACACGGGGTCTTTGCAGAAACTGCAATACACAGAGGACACTTTAAATGGAAGGGACATGATGAGTCCTACTTAGAGTCAGGAGACTGCGGTGACACCAGTCACC
>JADRCH010000269.1:2097485-2112780 GCA_019843965.1 Rhynchomys soricoides
GGAAGGGGCAGGGCAGACCAGGCATGACATCAGGGGAAGGGGAAGGGGCGGGGAAGACCAGGTAGGCTATCTCTCCGGTTCAGCAGTAGCTTTGTGTGAATCTAGTCTGACACCTGGAACTTTGAGACTCAAGGAGAAAGATGAGCCAACAGCCGAACACTCACACTTGCTCGTGGGGTCTTTAGGGCTCTGTGGGTCAGGTGAACAATGTAAATCTAGGACTTAAGAGCTAGGGCAAGGTCCGCTCCTTTACTCCATGCTATGGAAGCGCATGCACAGCTCCGGGTGGGTTAGGGCTACAAGGGAACCCCGGAAAGGAGGCCCCTCCTCCTCAGAGTTCTCTTGACCATAGGTTATATCATCCATCCATTCATTCATTAGTCATCCAGTCAACACTGGCTTGAGCGCCTGTGTAGTGCAGCCTCTGTCTTTGTACTGCCTGCCTTGCCTCCAGGGCAGTGAAGCAGATGAATAACGCCCACGACACAGGTGTGCCACGACACAGGTGTGCCACGACACAGGTGTGGAAAAGGACAATGGGCAGCTGACAGGGCTCCACAGCTGAAGCCAGCTCCCCAGGTGCTTGGCCTTGTTTTGGTTTAAAACATTGTTTCTCAGTAGACGCCAACTCAAAGCCCCAGGGATACCACACACAGGAGAGCCCTACAGCAAAGAATAATCTGGACTGAAGAGTCCATGGACTTTACTGTTTAGAAAGGCTGTGTCAGAACCATGGTGGTAAGCATGCCTGTACTCTCAGCACTTGGGAGGCTGAGGCAGGAGGATAGCTCTGAATTTTAGGCCAATCTGACCTATATAGAAAGATTCTTGCTTAGAAACACAAGCATAAGAGAGAGGAAGGGAGGGAGGGAGAGGGAGGAAGGGAGGGAGGGAAGGAAGGAAAAAGAAATCAAGAAAGGCAGTTTGATTCTGAAAGGCTTCTTGGAGATTCCAGAGAATGATCTAGAACAGATTTTTTTTTGGTAAAAAGATGGTTGCTCTCTTCCGAGCTGAAGTTGACACTGCCATTTGGTCCTCTCAGATATCAATCCCAACCTATAGTCTCCTGTGGTATTTTCAAAATACACTCTGCATCATGGCTACCAGCTGTCCCTAGGCAGCAGCAGGACTTAGCTATGGACAATGGCCTGTCGGTCTACAATGACAGCCTGCACAGAATAGAAGATTCTGTCCATCTCTCGGACCCGTGTGTGGTTTCATCAACATTCAAATATCACTCTTCCTTCCTCAACACAAACCTTGTGTGATGGACCAGGTGAGGATTCTAGCCACCTGCCATGATGGTGATGGGTACAAGATGAGGGAAACCCATCATAGTCACACTCATGGCTACTTCTTACCTACTCGTGTTCTAGCTGCACAGGGAGATGAGCTGGAGCATAACCTGGTGTCATGGTTGCTAAACTGGCATGGTGCTTGGAGGTGAAAACAGAGTGGTTTACTTCCAAGGACTTCCTGGTCTATGGACTTTGCCATTGACATTGATGCCAAAGTCTTGCTCCCATCACTAAATCAGGACTGTACATGTTTCCAAAGATAGGCTCTAAACAGGACTCACACGTAACTTTGGAAGGAAGTCATACTTAAGGCTTTGCTTTTCAATCTCTATCATTCAATATCCCCCTGAGGATTTGTAGATTGTCCATGGAACATAAGAACCTGGGCACTGGAGAGATGGCTAGTCATCTAGATGGAGCTTTTGCTGCCCTACCAGAGGATATAGTTAGATTGCATTCAATACCCAGCACTCAAATGGCAGCCGACAACCATCTGCACTTCCAGTTCCAGTGGATCCAGTGGAATCTTCCGGCCTCTGTGGGCCCCTAGCATACACATCACACATGCACACATGCAGACTAAACACCCTACATATAAAAATCAATTAATTAAAAAAACGAAAACCTTGTTCAAGAGAAATATCTTACCAATAGTCATGAGACTAAAGAAAAAGGCAAACAAAAATATCTAAACTTCTTTCAGGCATTCTGTCTGGCTTTCTAAAGCAACAGAATAGAAAGTTCAGACACCCAAGACACTGCGACCTCGTCTTAGCCCTTCCCAGAGCATGGTGGTATCTGCTTTCTCAGAAATCCAGTTGGGCCTGACAAGTGCACTATGTGAGACAAAGCTCCACTGTGTTTGGATGCTAGCCTTGTTTGCAGCTGTGATTTCTTCTGAGAGCTAGAAGGGTCTGGACCAGGCATATACACATGTCCATGGGTATAATCTACACACATTCATCGGCATATACACATGTTCACAAGCATATACACATGTTCAAGGCATATACACATGTTCCTGTCTTGAAGCAAAACAGCATTGCTTTACAAGATGGGCCATGGTAGACAGAGCCCAACAAAACCTTTCAAATGACCTTTTGAGACAAGACAACAGAGGCAAGGATCATCTCAGAGGCTAATTAGATTACACTAAGAAAGCACATAATGCCAGGGCTGTTAGGCTCTTGACTACCATGAGGTAAGGTTCAAAAGGCAAAGAACTTGAGCCTGGATGGATCCTAGAAGCCTGGGAGGAGAGATGCAATGCTGGGTTCTCCCTTCCAGAGAGGAACAGATGGACACCAAGGCAGATGGCAGAGGCTGCTGGCATAATGGCAGAGGCTGCTGGCATGATGGCAGAGGCTGCTGGCATCCACCAGGTATAACCAAAACCACAGGAAAGCCGTGCCTGCTTCAGGCCCTTTAAAACTAAAGGGTGACTGAGACCTTGGAAAGAAGATGAATTTGTGGGATTTCAGAAAGAATGGTGACCCAGAATTTGGTCCCAGAAGCAGAAAGCACCTGCAAACATTGACTTAGTACTGACCAGCATCCAGCGATCACTGCTGCCTCCTGATACCAGTCCATACAATGAGGCTCTAGGATTGACCAGGCACAGCACCCCTGCCCTGTCACAGGAGCTCACATCCCTAAGATGGTAAATAGATCATTACAGCATGCTGGAAGACACAGTGGAGGTGGGCACAGAGAGAACGTGCCGCACAAACAAGGACAAGTGACATAGAGGAGTCTAGGAGTGTGAGATCTGGATATAGTAGGCACTAAGGGTGAGCAGAGAAGATGTCCTTGCAAGTCCCCAGGTGAACCTCATAACAATGACCTGCTATGCACAACACCATGCAAAGTACAGACCATCTGACATTAGGTGTTACATCTGGGGGAATTTTCTCCTCTTGATCTAAAAATGACTCACTTGTTTCAAAACTTCTGTGAGTCAGCAGCATGTGAGATGTACATTAATTTCCAGGGTTGTTGATTTATTGCCCTGGAATGTAGACTTCCATCAAGGATGCAGTTTGGGGTTCTAAAACGTAGAGACGAAACTTCAAAGCAATCCTAAAGACACTGATGCATCGCCTAGTGATATGCACAGGCACGAAGTGAAGCGCAGCCAGCCCTCCCAGAAAGAGAAAAGACTCAGATCGCACATGGCATCTCTGAGAATCAGGCTGGCTGTGAATGAGAGGAGTCGACAGGGCCAACAGAGGCTTTTCTTAGTCTTTTCCCTCTGACTCCTAAAGGTAAATCCAGGGGACAGGTGGAGGGGACATACTAACTGACACTAACATTGACAACTAGTAAGTTGGAGGAATACATTACAATGGCCAGAATTACTGGGATAGTCAAAGTTTATGAAATCTGAGTCATGTATAAATCACGAGAGAGGTGACTGTCTTACTTCTGTGACATTCCCTGTCGTGAGGATTATAATTATTGATCAACAAAGAATACATAAGTTTTGAATCGTTAACCCTTTCATTCTACCTGAAATCATTTTGTTGGATTGTGAGACAAAGGATTTTGTAATGTTTTTTTGTAGGCTGGTCTAGATTCACAGTGTAAAAACCTGAGAGAAGGTTCTGGTGCAGAAACATGTGGTGAAGGACCTCAATTCAAGGAGAGACCCTTCAGTCCTGACTCTTCCCTCACACCAATGAACTTTGCATCATTGCCAAGCCTGGAAACATCAAAAGCTGGGTCATCAATCCTTGCTGCTGAAATGCTCATGCTGATGTCCCCAATTCCCTGGACTCCCTCTCACCTCTTGGGTACACGTGAGCCAAGTGGACATTCCAACCTTTGTAAATTTTCTCCTCAAAGAAAATGATCCTATGACAGTGGGATTGAAGAGATCAGAGAGCAGCAGCTGACGTTTCTAGGTTCCTGTGTCCCAGGTACGCACCGTTGGGTAATAGTCATAGAGACCATCATTTAAAATAGAAAGACACACCAAGAAATGGGAGTGTCCTAGGAACTGGAGAGAGCTCAAAAGTGCTGGGGCAAGAGGCTCTGGCATCTCCGCAGGTCATTTACGTAACCCCCACCTTTTCTGACTTGTCTATATTGTAGGCTTTCCCTAGCATGTTCTGTTTGTTCCTTGCAGCCCAAGTGGAGAAGGGTCCTGGTCTGGGTTTCCTGAACTGGATTCTTTCACAGGTTAATTGAGATGTTAATTTGTCTGTAGCCCCCACTGGTCGGCAGCTAAGAAAGGAAACCATTACCAGCAACAACAAAAACCACTGAAGTATTCATAAAGGATTGATGTTTTATTTAATTACCTACGACTTTTCCAAAAGACAACCTTTGCTTAAAATAAGGTGTGTGTGTGTGTGTGTGTGTGTGTGTGTTGTGAGTGTGTGTGTGTATGTATGTGTGTCTATGTTGTGAGCATGTGTGAGTGTGTAGGGTGTAGGGTGAGGGGGGCACCCATGTGTGCAGGGTGTGTATTGTGTGTGGTGTGTGTGTGTGTGTTCGTGCATGCATTCGCACATGCATATGTGTCTGCATGTGTGCAAGTGTAGTTTATTGCTGATCAAAGAACCTGTTCACTGCTCAGAGAACAGACAAAAGCATAAGAAATTCCAACAACAATAGGAAAGGAAGTGTGTAGAGGATGAGCGCCAAGGAAAGTTCTGGAAATTAATGCTGCCATATTGAGTCATCTTACACCAATATTGCGGGAACTCTTACCCAGCAGCACCAACAGGGCAAAGACCAGGCGCCTTCAGGAGGGTTCCTGCTCCCGAAACCCTGATCTAGCCTTGAGGTGCTTCTTAGTGAAAAGGTGATTGGAGCTGAAGACAGCAGAAGCCGGGATGCTGGCTACTTCATTCTCCCAAAGTCCATTCCCTCAACTCTCAGTCACCCCAGCCCACATCAGTGCCTAGACAAAGAAGAAGGTTCTAGTCCTAAAGCAGACATTAGAGAGCTTTTAAGAAGAAAAAGCCACTGGCAATCTCAATGTTATATTTTAGAGCTAGGGCAGTAATGAGGGACTTTGCAGAGGAAAAGTAGAAATGGGCTGTGAAAATAGCTACTTTTGTTTAACCCAAAGTGAGTCACTGTCTGCAGATCTCTCTGGAAAGAGAATGTGGGCGGCCAGGCCGTGATCTGCTGAGATGTCGGTGCAGGCAACACGTCTGCTAATGAGACCTCAGAAGTGTCTGATCATCTCTTCTAATTGCTCTAAATAATTGGAGAATTGCATGGCTTGGCCTCTCGTTCCTGAAGACGGTCAATTCAAATATGCAAATATAAAATTATTTGAACACTGCTTTAATTGGAATCCGGACTACCCATTATTTGCAGAAGAACAAAACAACATGACTACATGACTAGAAGAACTGACAATCAAGTCCTTCATTTTAAGCTCCACTGAACTCCCCAAATTACCACAGGCAGTCTTGACAGGGACCACCGTACAAGAGAGTTGATGACCCCTAATTAAGACACAAGGAGCATCTGGTTTTGTTAATATTTGAAATTGAAATTGGTTTGACCTAAGCAATACCCCACAATACCACTGAACGAAGCTCACGGCCAAAACATCCTCCCTCGTCCAATGACTACGTCCCACTCTATTTTGCTGGAACGAAAACGCCACCCGAGACGAGGGTGATAGAGAATGGAGAGGCTAACATGATACCGGATGGCAGGGTTCCAGTGGAAACTGCATCTAATGAAGAGGTCTAACTAGCTCCTTCTCCAGCCGGAGCTGGGGGCTGCCTTGCACAGTCTTGGGAGTCGCTCTTCAATCTACCTCTGCGTGTCCTCTCAACCCACTGTTTGCATACGTGTTTCATCGTTCTTTTCCTCCCATCCTCAGACCTCTCTTTCTCCACGGAACTCTTCACTGCTTTCCCCTCACAGTGAGGCACTGTTGGTCTTTGCTGTCTTTGTCAGCCCTGTTCCTGCAGCTTCTGGTGTGACATCCAGGCCCACGTCAATGCTCCGTCTTCTCTTTGACACTGGGTTCCCTCCATCTGTTCTTCCATTGCCCTGTCTCCCCAGCATCCTCAGACCAACGTAGAACTTGGCATCGCCATGTGTGTTCTATCTTCTCCACTCTTTTTTTGTTCCCAATAAATGTCCTGAGAGAGTGTTCACACTTCCACTTCACTTCCTGAATTCTCCTGAGAGTCCCTGAAGCTCATTTGGGTTACTCTCCAGTCCTACTCTAGAGATACATGCTCTGGGGGGATGAAAGGCTGAGTGACTCCCATTTCAGCATCAGGTACCAAGAGGTAAAGCCCTGGTACCTTCCAGGGTTCACACTGCAGTACTGTCAGCTCTCCGTGACTCAGTATCCTCATTTTACAGTAGGCTTATAATAAACATCAATGCATTCTAGAGTTATTCTCATAACTGTGTGACATATGCGTAGTTAAGTACCACTGTGGTCATCTTGAGTGACAGCAGCAGATCTGCATGCTCAGGGTGGGTCTTTTTTCTCTTTTTGGGGGGTGGGGCGGGGTTAGAAGTAAAAAGATTCTGTATTTGTGAGTGGTGTACTGATGCCTGTGTGAGTGATCACACCTGTACGGATACGTGTATACGTGGGGTTACTTGCACATGTGTGTCCATATGTATAGAGGTCAGGAGGTTGAGGTTGGCATCATCTACAATAGTTCTCCACTTTGTTTACTGAGTCAGGGCCTTTCTCTGAACTTGGAGCTTGCCTGACTCTTCCAACTAGGCTGCCAGTCCTCATGTTTGTACAGCAAGCTCTTGATCCACTCAGCCATCTCCCCAACCCCAACGTTGTGCTTTTATTGCTGTTATACTGAGAGACAAAGCCAACATTGAGTCTCACTTTTTCATCTTTAAATGATCTAAGCCATTTGCTTTACAATTACTTAAATTATTCAGTGTTTTCTCACACCTCATCCGTAACAGCCGCTCATCTGATCTTGCCTTTCTCTCTGATGACTTCCTTCAAGTCTCCCAGCTCCCAGCTCATCCTCACCACAGCACAGAGGCTCCTCAGTAGCATCTGTTGATACCTTTGCCCCTGTCCTTTTCCTCCTCAGTCTCAGTTTGAGTAGCTTCTGTGGAAGAATTCACTCATTGCCTTTTCTTTCTCCTTTGTGCAGTTGGAGGAATTCCGTTTCTAGTAGTTCATATTTCAGTAACATAAATATCATTTCTCTTTTCTTTCCATAGTTTTGTTCACCAGCTGGAAGTACAGTCTGTTCATTCATGATGCCCACACCTTCCTTTAAATCTTTGAAGAGCTACACAGTGGTTTTATAGGAGCTTCTCTGTGTGTGCTCGTGTTTGTTTCTGGCTGATACATTTCACCTTGTGTGTTGGTTGCTTTTCTCACTGCTGTCATAGAGTCCATGAGTAAAGCGGAAAAGGGCTCATTGGAGGTCAGAACTGAGGGATACTGTTCACCATGGTGGAGATGACATGAGCGTAGAGAGAGTGCATCCATGCTCAGGGAGCAGAGGGAGGAATCATGGTGCTCAGCCCTTCCTCCTTTGTTTCATTCAGAACCCAAGTACTAAATAGGATTGCCTGCATCCAGGGCAGGTCCTTCCTCTTCAGCTAGCTCTCTGGAAATGCCTTCATGGATACACCCAGAGAGGACTGTTTCTTATCTGCTTCTAAACCCCAAGTTGATAATCACATCTAACCATCACACCAATGCATCTGCTCATCCTGATGGTTTCTCTTAGTGATTTACTGTGTTGATTATTTGGCCTGCCTGGCACGTTTCTTATAGCATTTTGGACACAGGGTGAGCTAATCATTTAAAGTAACAGGTTGATTTTCTTGATGCAGTGCTGAGTTATAGTGGCCTGTTTTCTTTTGAACAGTGAATTTACCTGTCTGGCTTGCTAGTGCCTGTGCTGCTTTTAGGGTTGCCAATGTACACGTTGCAGTTGACTCGGTGGCTGGACTAGGTTACTTCCTACAGGTGGGCTCTTGTAGGCCTGGTCTATAGGAGGAGTTGCAAGTGTACACTGCGACCTCAGCTTCCATTCATTACCATTCTAGCATCTCTCGCTGGGATGTGCCTACTGGAATCTCATCCGTCTCATGGTGCCTAGCAACTACTCCGTGGTAGGGGCCCCCAAGGGTAGAGAAGTCAAACAGGAACTCACCATTCAGGATGTCCATGTTTCTCTGTGTATGTACACCATCACCAGCTCTCCAGCGCAATCTCCCTTCCTCCACATTCCAGCCACCCTCTGCCTCACTGCCCAGGGGTTTAAGAACCCAATCAGACCCACCATACATAAGAGACAAAGAGGCCAATTCTGAGTAAAAAGCTCTCCTATGTTATGTTCTAGACTCTTCTCTCGAGGAGAGAATCCCACAGAGGTGTGCCAGCCCCGGCCAGACTGCTTCCTGCAAAGTTCTCTGCTTAGAGAGCCTGGAACATTCCACCAAGCATCGATGAGGTTTGGCTGCCATACAGAACTCAGTATCTGACCAGAGACTCCAGAGAACCTCAAAGCTGGTACCCAGATCTCTTGGGAAGTTCCTATCTCAGCTATTCAGCCTGGCCAGTCTCACTGGAGCTGCCTGCTCCCAGGGTGTCCTTAGGTGGAAGAGTGATCTTGCTATGGGTTCCAGTGTGTCTCTCTTGTCTTTAAAGTCACACTAATTTTCACCCACTGTAGAGTGAGCCACACTTTTCTCAGCTTTATCACTGGGAAATTATGTCCAATTCATTAGTTCAACCTGACCATAACGTTAAGTCTTATTTAATGCTTTATTAGTCATCTGTGTCTTTTGTCACGAGGCTTAACTGAATGCTAAAGGCATGGATGCAGAGCAAGGAGACCAAGGCGGAGTCCCTGACTCACAGGCTCAGGAGATAATTATATAATATTTGAACAAGATTAAAAGCTGCCTTGTAAGGACCGGTGGTGGGCTGTGTGTCAGAGGATTTACCTGGCAGCGATGAAGGCCTGTGACCAAACCTCACCAAAACCATGGGATGCCTTCAACTCATTTTTTTATTTCAGTTGAGAAAATAATCACAGATAAGGCCCAGTTCTGCCAAAGATAGGTGGCCTAGTTGATGAAAAAGCCTCAGCAGTGTTTAATGAACAAGGGCTCAGCTTACTTGTGTTTTATTATTTCATTCTGATATTGGGGATTATGATTTCTGCTTCCCAAGGAACACCTTAACATGCATAAGGATTGATGAATCTAATAGAACAGGAAAAATAGCTACATGATATATTAGAAGTAAGAATAAAGTATATTGTAGCATGTGGCACAGGGTCTTAATGAGAATGTGTGTTTGTTATCAGTGCTCAGGGCAGTGTGGCTAAAGTGGACCCTTTGTGTGCATGTATGCTCTGATTTGCCCTGTGCTGTGTGATTGTGTTTTTGTTCTACAGAAGACCGGGTGGCTCCTAAATGAAACATTTCTATTTATATAGAGAAAAGGCTGGGCTGGAGAGATGGCTCAGTAGGTAAGAGCATTGACTGCACTTCCAGAGGACCACGTGTGAGTCTCAGCACCCAAGGCTGTTGGCTCACAACCACCTGGAACTTCAGCTCGAGTGGATCAACACCCTATTCTGGTCTTCATGGCACCTGCACACATATGGCAGAGACACACAAAGACGCACGCCCATACATATAAGTACAAATGAGTGTTCAAAAGAACCGCAAATAGTTGCCTAATGATTATAAAACAATTCCACAAATGAAAACAATGTAGCTTCTTATCATTATCTCATTTAGTTTGCATTTTGAGGTCTGATGTCTTCTAGGGTAATCTGCTAATGTTGCTCTCCTAGTTGGAGCTGGGTCCCAGTCTGAACCCACAGAGAAGCCCAGAAGCAATTCAACTAACTAGCTCTTGGATGATTTCTCCCAAGCCAGAACCTGTCTCTGAGGGGCCACTGAACTATGTTTTCTTTCATCCTGCCTACACTGTGTTTCTGGCTGCAATTTAGCTTTGTGCCATTTCAATGTTTCTGGGAGTCCTCCACATCAACAGTGCTACACTGTCTTATAGTGTGCCACTTTCAATAGGGAAAGCAGACCCATTCATTTCTGCATGTTAGAGACCACACAAGGTATATATATGTATTACTGCTGTGTAACAAATGGCTCCTAAACTGAATAGCTTAAAGTAGCATCTATTTTTATCGTATACTTTGGGGTCAGGCTGTGAGTAACGAAGTATCTATGCTGTCTGATTCATTGTTTCTCTTGGATGTGCAGCTGAGGTCCTCACTCAGAGAGCGGTGCCAACACAAGCCTAATTGTTCTTCCACTGAACATCAGCAAACATCCATGATAGTAAGGAGATCTAGAATCATATCACATGACAAAGCACCATAATGTGAATCATGAAGGGAGACTGGTGATGCAGACAGGGAATCTCCTTCTCCAGAGGCAAGTCCAGGGCCCATGGGTGGGAAGGGCAAAAAAGAGTCGGGTTCACCGTAATTATAGCAAGAGGGAGAACCTTCACAGAGCGGTAGGGAGAGTCCACTGGGTACCAGTGGCTGGTTACTGCTTCCTGTATCCCAGATGTGATCAGGGAGTGCTGGCATGTTCTGATATATAAGGTCATATTTGATGTACTTCTGTGATCTGATCAATCTCAAGTCAATTTATAATCAATACTGAGCTCACGAGAGCCTAATTCCCTTATCTCTCTCTCCTAATACCAGGGTGGAGCCAAGGCTGAGGCTCATCTGAAACCCAGAATTACCTCCTGCCCTCTCCCCATTACTGTCAGGTAAGTTGTCAAAGGAAGTCTCTCTGCAACCCTGCTCTTTAGACGGTGTGACTTGTGTGTGGAGGGGTGAGGATGTGCACATGTGTTTATGCAGGTGGGTGCACATGCATGTATATGTATGTAAGTGTGGAGGTCAGAGGTCAAATTCAGGTGTCATTTCTTAGGGGCTGCTCATCTTGGATTTTGAGACAGGGTCTCTTGCTGGCCTGAAGCTCACCTGCTCAGCTAGGCTGGCTGGCCAACCAGCCTCGACTTCCTCAGTGCTGTGATTACAAATGGCTACTGTCACACTTGGGGCTGTGAGTACAAATGGCTGCCACCTTACTTCGGTTTTCACATGGTTCTACGGTTCAAATTCAGGTCCTCATGCTTGTGGCAAACACTATTGTGATTGAGCCATCTTCCCAGCTTCTTAGCCAGCACTTCTTGATGCCCCTTATTGTCTTTGGAGTGAAGCCCAGACACCTAACTACACAATATGGAGACTGGACACTGCTCTACCATTCCCTGGCTCTTCTCTACTCCTCTCTCACTTCTAGATGAGACCGGACACCTCAGTGTTCAACAACTATGGAATCATGTTACCACTGCTGGCTGTATTTAACCAGAGAGTGCTAAGACCTAAGCACTGAGGTCAAGGGCTTATTTAGTGGGAGGGATGAGGCACAGAGACAGAAAACTTAGAAAAAGAATTTAAGCAGATTGAAGTGGAACACTTTTTTTTTTTTTTTTTTTTTTTAAATCTAGACGAAAGAATTATTCTTTCTAACAGTTGAGGAAGAGCTGGGTTCTTGGAGTCACCAGCATTAGCAGGACCCATCAATGTCAAGAGACCTCAGCCCAGTCTTATCTTCTAGGAGATGAAAAGCTAAACACAGCACCAGCGGAATGACCACAGAGTTAGATGTTATGTAAAGCACAGTAGTGTTTTGAAATAGACACTCAAATTTAAAATCTTATCCACTTGAGACATTGCCAAAATATTGAGCCCCTCTGTGGAGACTGGTCCAGAAAAAATGCCCCTGCCCATCTCCAGGAGAGACAGGAGTGTAACTGTGCAACTATGGGAAACTGAGGCCAGATGGGCATGCCTCAGAAAGACCCTGGCTTCCTGGAACACTCTGGTATATTGTAGGCATCTCCACTTCTCCTATATCAGAAATAGAGGTGTCCCAGTGAAGAGCAGTTCCCACTTACGCACAAGAGTTGTGTTCCAAGGGGACAACTGAAGTTGTCCTGTAATCCCTAACCTCATAGAGACAACACAAGTTTAATAAATTGGGGTGGTAAGAAGCTAACCGCAAAATCTAATAATATAGAATGATCGTTACCAATGTAGCAAAAGTCACCGGAATGAACTCCCTCTTCCTCCCCTCCCTCATCACCTAAATAGCTTACTTCACTAGACTCAACCTTTTCCAGACCGCAGTTGACCGTGGTTGACCATGCATAACAGTTACCACAGAAAGTGAGATCACAGATAGGAGGTGGGAGCTGAGTTAACAGAAAGAGCAAGAAGTCAGAATCCCATCGGAAGTTCACCAGCCAAGGGACTGGGGCGGGACAGAAACAGCGGTAGGCTTCAGTGTCCTTGCTTTACATCTGATAATATCAAATAACAACAACAACAACAATAGCAATAATGATAAATTAAATGATGATGGTGAATCTTCTGCCTTATTCTTCCTCCTTCTACCCATCCCACCCTCTCCTCATTCCCTCCTCCTCCCCTCCTCCCCCTCCCCCCCCTCCCCTCCCCCTCCTCCCCTCCCCCTCCTCCCCCTCCTCCCCTCCCCCTCCTCCTCTTGCTTTTATTCCCTCTCCTCCTTCTTCTAAGACATCTATGTTCCAGGTAGGCCAGCCTTGAACTCATGCATTCCCCTGCCCTCGGCACCTGTATGACGTGATTTCAGGTATGAACCAACATATCTGACTCAGAGTCCCTTCAACTCTGATGTTGGTAATTGTGACACTGTCTTAGGTATAAAGAAACATGTCCAAAACACCGTTAGCATAATAACTAAAACTGGAACAATTGTAAAGTTTATTTATTTTTTTTTTTTACTTTCGATGGTTTAAGCTAGCATCATCTCATACATTGTCAAAGCAGCAAACAGTGAGAATATATAAATATGCTGGTAACTTGAAATTACGTCCAAGTCAGTAACCCCTGTGGGTGTGTGCCTGTGACATCTGATAAACAAGGCAGCGGACCTGGTACCAGAAGAGCTTTGAAGCATGGATTCCCACTAAACTGTCTACCACACTGCAACCTCAATTCAAGTTCCATTAAAATCCCCAAACACCACACTTGGCACCTCTTACTCAGGGTTGGAATGGTACATCAATATCCAGACATAGATTTCATTGTGACTTTGGTCAAAATTTGTCAACACTTCCCAAAGATACTGAGGACTGGTGGCAGAGGCAAGCTGTTGGGCTGGAAGCTACAGCAAGCTCGGATCAGTGAGTGCTGATTACTTTCTGAGTTCTAAATTATGTGTTCAAAGCTTCCTGCTCTTTCTACACAACACTTGAAGTTCTTCCTTCCTTCCTTCCTGGCTAGAGTGGCCCTGGGAGTGCAGACAGAACCTCCAAGTAATGACAGAAGTCCTTAGGAGATGCCTTCAGTGTATATGACTTTGTAAGAATTAGGAGACTCAACACATAAACACACCCATAAATTGATCTCATCACCTAGAACAATGAGCACTCCATGTGAAGGCTTTCCCCTCCCCCTATAGTGTTGTAACTTGGTGGCTGCAAAGACCCAGGCTCTTCTTGGCACACCCCAGCTGGGCCTTGCTGCATTTTTCATGCTGCCTGAAAACTGACCTTCACCAGAAGAATGTCTTCGATAGATTAAATTCACTTAAGAGCAAAGATGCAAGGCTTGTTAAGTACCCTGCCAAATTATTTTCAGAATATAAGAAGGAACCAGGCTGGAGGTGCATCCAAGTGCCAACCCTGCAGTAATTCATGTTCATGTCTCCTGTCAGCTCTTGTTGCTCAGAGCTCCATATTGCATCCTGTGCCGTGGTGGGCAAGGTAATGAAGCATTAAGTCTGGCCAGGGCTGAAGGACAGCCCTGTCTCGGCTTCATGCCAACCAGGGAACATATATCAGAGCAAAGCAATAGTGGAGTGGCTGGCATGCTTTCTTGACAATCATCATGGGTGACCTTATGATTTAAATTATTGTGAGTATCTGTATACCCCACTATGTTATCTTGAGTTGTGCCTTGTGGACATGAAATATATCTTTTGTTTATACATGTACATGTGTGAGTGTTCGTGCATGTGGAAGTGTGTGTGTGTGTGTGTGTGTGTGTGTGTGTGTGTGTAGGACAGAGGACAACCCCAGGAATTATCACTAACACTGGCCTCCTCCTCTGACTCAGGAGCCCTTCCCTGAATACCATAGCAGTGGAGTCATGGCCTCTCAGGGAACCTACAGAAAGACACCTGAAAGTTGTCATGATCATCTCCCCAAAATGTTCATGCTATATTTGTGGTATGGACATGTGCTCTGGTGTACGTGTAGGGGGTATGGGTACCCTCATTTCAAGGCAACGGATCCAATGCTAGTACCATTTCTGAGTGATGTTTGCATTGTTTTTGAAACAGGATCTCTTGCTGACTTAGAACCCACTTCTTGCATGGGCCTTTAGTCCAGATGATCCTCCTGCCTTCCAAGCACCAGGAGTGAAGCATGAATGCCCACACTGAGATTTATTTATGTGGGTTTGAGGGGTTGAGCTCAGGTCTCCATGCTTAAAAGTCAAGTGCTTACCAACTGAACCACACTCCAGCACTGAAGTACTCTTTTCAGGCTTGTGCTTTGTCTTATTTTCTAAGTGAATGTGTATAATTAGGATCTCAATGATCAAGGACAAAGTTAATCACCTTCCAGAGCATTCTCAAGTCACTAGACACTCAACATTTCTCAGTGCATGTCTTAGAATTGTACTGCTGTGAACAGACCAAGGCAAGTCTTATAAAGGATGACATTTAATTGGGGCTGGCTTACAGGTTCAGAGGTTCAGTCCATCATCATCCAGGCAGGAGCATGGCAGCCTCCAAGCAGATGTGGGGCTGGAGGAGCTGAGAGTTCTACCTCTGGTTCCGAAGGCAGCTAGCGGAAGACTGGCTTCCAGGCAGTTAGGACGAGGGCATTAAAGCCCATACCATACCCATAGTGACAGACCTACTCCAACAAGGCCACACCCACTCCAACAAGGCCACACCCACTCCAA
>JADRCH010000269.1:2112790-2142876 GCA_019843965.1 Rhynchomys soricoides
ACTCCAACAAGGCCACACCCACTCCAACAAGGCCACACCCACTCCAACAAGGCCACACCCACTCCAACAAGGCCACACCTCCTAATAGTGCCACTCCTTTGGCCAAGCATAAACAAACCATCACAGTGCATAAGTGTATTGGTGTGATCAAATATATTAAAAAGAAATGTAAGGAAAGGGGGTGGTTATTTTGGCTCCTGGTTTGAAGGCACAAACCATCAGGACGAGGAAGGCAAATCAGTAGGAACGTGAAGTGGCTGATCACATCATGTGCACAGTCAGGAAGCAGAGAGGTAACTGCTGGTGCTCAGGTACTTGCTTCCTCTTCTCATTCCAGGCTCCCAGCCAATGGCTGGTCCTGTCCTCCTTCAGGCTGAGTCTCTCTCTCCTCAGTTAAGTCTTCCAGGAAACATCCTCAGAGACACACCCAGAGAGGTGCTCTGGGAGAAGCTAAGTCAAGTTGACAATGAACATCGGCAGTGACAGATGGCTACAAAGTTTTAAAGTAACTGCAACCAATCTCCAGCTGCCCCACCTCTTCCTCTGTGCCTTCTTCAGCATCAGCCCTGTTCCCCTCCTTCCTCCCTCATCCCCTTCCAGCCGTTTCTTTACTGTTCCTTTCTCTTCTCTTTCATGAAGGTACCTTAGATGAGGATATATATATATATATATATTAGCATAAGCTGCAGTAAATGACCCTTCTTGATACATCTACTGCATATCACCTTCCACTACTAAACCGAATTTCTGGTACCCAAATAACAAAAGAAGAGTTATGTCAAAAAGAGAGAGGAATTTTCCCAGCATCCCTGGAATTAGAAATTACTCTCTCAGCATGAAAGTTCATGTCTAGATGACCCTGATGAGTCTCTCACTTATTCAGTCTCTTGACCAACAGCCATATTACAATGCCCAAAATAAGGCAGGCTGACTGTGGGAGACAGAGATAGAGGAGAACCTCCCTGGTTGGAAGAAGTCCCAGAAGCCTTCTCACAGAGGGTAAGATTAGTGCTAAGCCCTGGAATACACAAGTTAGGAGCCTGTTGTGTGTCAGCCCTGGAAAATATTTACCAATGCAGCTAGAATAGAGCATTGGAAGAGCCTGGCCCATACTGGCCACCAGGGTTTGGACGCTTCAGAGAAGATTAAATTGAGAGTAGATCTCACCCTAGGTTATACCTTGAAAACAACCAACTCAGTGCAAGTTGTCCGTCCTGCAACCTCCTACAGCCAACAAATGCTGCCTCCGGGGAGCTAGGGCTGCCTCTGGGGAGCTAGGGCTGCCTCCGGGGAGCTAGAAACAGCTGCCTAGCATGCCCTTCCCTTCTCTCTTCTCATTGGTCCACAGCCTTCCACTACATCACTGGCTAATAGAGAGATAGTTGCCTGAGAAGCTCTAAGAGATGGGAGGATAGACGAGTCACCCACCGAGAGGCATCTCATGGGGATGTGGGGACCAGGGCAGTGAGCAGCAGTAGTCACCACATCTTTATTGAGTTCTCTTTCCACACCGGGTGCTGGAGTCTAAAAAGTCTCTTGGAGGTTAAATTGTGATGAGTTCAACCAAATTTCTCTGTTGAAGTTCTATATCCTGAACCCCAGAAGATAAACTGACTTGCAAGCAAGACCAGTGCAGATCTAATCAGTTCAGATAAGATCTAAGGGTGGAGCCCGTACCCAGAGGTACTGAGGACACTATAGGGCAGCCATGCACACAGACACACGAAGATGGAGAGATGGAGATGATGTCTTTACATGTTAAGAGAAGTGAAAGATGACCAGAAACACTAGGAGCCTAGAGCAGGTCCTGCCTGATGGTGATCCTGAAAAGGAACTTGCCCTGCGCACATCTGGAATGCTTACCCAGACAGTTCTGTTGTCTAAGGCACTCAGTTCACAATGCTTTACTAGAGCCCAGGACACTAACCTAGCGTGGAGTTAAGTAAACTCCCTCTTCTGCAGCACTCTCAAGCTATAAGGCTGACCAGGCAGATGGGAGGACAGGAGACCCCTGTACGGTGCTGGTAGAGGGTGAAGAAGCACAGTGAGGGAGGCTTTTGGAGCCACTTTCTTCAAGGTTCAGTGGGAGGAAGCCTGAAGAAGAGAGCTTAGCCCCAGCTTTGCCATTTTCTGGGTGACTTTTATCCCCTCCAAGTCATTTTCTAAACCAGAATAAACAACTGTCCTTCACTTCGGGCCACTGGAGGTGTGACTTGGCATCTCAGAGCCCCTCTAAGAATTGTCACTAAATCTGAAGAAACCCCAAATCCTCTGAATATTCCTCAAATCTTCTGGAAGTGCTGACTCTCAGCACATGTAGGGCACATGCGTGTCGTTGTCCGCTGCTTCACTGTATTAAGGCACCATACATTCAGTTTGACCTGAGTCTTTTGTCTGTGTGGCATTGGGGTTGGGGTACAGGGTTAGACACTGCTGGCTCCTGAAGGGCGGGGCCGTGCACTTGAAACCCCTTCAGCAGCATACAGATCCTCCCTTGTGGCTCTGGTTTATAAACACTGCTCTCTGTTAATGATTATTTTTAAAAGCTGGTTTCACCTGGTTGGCACATCCAAGATTTTCTGTAGCACTAAAGACCACTCTTGAAAATTACAAGCCTCTTCCCACTGTGTCACGAGAACATTTTCCTTCCCGGTAATTACTACCTTCTCTAGGGTTATCTGCTTCATACAGGCATGTAGCTTAGTCTGTTCCCCTGGATGATAACGTCATCTCCAGGAAGGCAAGACCGGCTGGTTGCTTTGATCACTACTAATGTACCCTCAGGGATAAGTGACTGAGGAGATCTTCTGGTAAATGCCACACCTTCCAGGCACCTAGTTCAGAACTTGGCCCATGGTAAATGCTTAACCAGTATCTGTTGAGTGAACATATGATGACCGTAACCTTGAAAAATTTAACCTCATGGAGAATTAAATTAGGGATTAAGTAGTCCACAAACTGGAAGGACCTGATCAAGTTCACATGGCATAAAGGTAGCATCTGTATCCTATGTCATAATGTTCAACCTGCATAGACTTCAAAAGTTGAACGATAGAAATAACTCCATAGAAATTTAGCACAGCGGTTGATGTTGTTGACCGTTTGGGCTCTGGGTTCTTCACTCTCATACAATGAAGTGGTGTGATCGTAAGTTGGTCCCAACAGGCCCTTCCTCTATAGGTTGACCCTTGGAGAAGCTCTTCCACTGAGTGCAGGTAGAATCTGTCAGCTGGTGCTTAGATCACAGGCAGTGGCAAGGACGGCTCAGCTGGGGTGAGCCTGAACTCATCAGGGGCCATATTTAAGAGAACCCCACCCCTCACCCAAAGACCACAGAGAGAACAGTCTGGAGGAAGCAGCAGCAGCCAGGCAACAAATGACCTACAAGGGTGTCTTAGCTGCCTTTTTCCATCTCTGTCATTCACTAAATATGTGACAATCAGGAGGAAAAAGGACATTGTTCAGCTCACAGATGCATGCTAGGAGGGGAATGGTGGCAGAACATTGCTACTCTCACATCTGGGAGACAGGGGGGAGAGAAAGAGAGAGAGAGAATGAATCTCAGGTCTGAAACAGGGCTAGACTACCTTTCACAAACTGGATCCCAGGAACCTACTGCTCAAAGACAGACAGCAACTCCCCCAAGTGTGTTTTTGGGGTCTCAAAGTGACACTGAAGTTTAAATAGAGTCCAAGGGTATGAGAGTCTCAGTCAAAGGATGGGATCCCACCCACCACTGAGCATCAGCATCTGGCCTCAGCCTCGTAATGTTACCCAATCTCCTAAATTATGAGACTTGTGTGGAGTCTCTTCGAGGAGACAAGTGCCCCCTCTGGTTTGGTGTCCATTGTTTCTATATTCTGATAGTCAGATTGAGAGACAGAGCGTCTTTATTCCTGCCAGGCCAGTTACATACGAAAGGTTTTGGTGTGGACAGTGGTGATGCGGTTGTGTCATTGTGACCACATTAAATGCCTCCATGGTGTGAATATGCATTAGTTTAAAAGTCACACAGTACATTATGTACAAATTGCCATTTTTTTTTTTACACAAGAAAGGAACATATAAATAAAATGACAATATCACACTGCTCTACTCTTTGTTATGGCTAAAGGATTTCTTTTTACAACTCACACATTCAAAATCAATTCTAGTTTATTCAAAATATCCTTCCATTTAAAATTAAATTCTATCGTGCTAAAATACAGGAAAACAAACACTATTGAACCCCATTGACTTATGTGGTTTAGGGCTTAGAAAAATTGATAGAAATTAGTAAGAAAGAAAAAAAAGATACATTAAATCCGAGGAATCATTTTGAGCTTCAAAAGATAGAGCAGGAAGTGCCACACCCAGGTCAAAGCAGCAACACACAACACAAACCAATGAGCTCCATAACTGCTCAGAGAGGCCAAGACAAACAATCCACAGGTAAGGTGACAGGCAGGAGGAGGAAGCAGAGAAAACTAACTTGTGGGAGGGAAGGAGGGAGGGAGGGAGGGAGGGAGGGAGGGAGGGAGGGAGGGAGGGACAGGGGGAGAGAGGGAGGTCAAAATGGCCACACCATGAAGAGAGGTGCTAGGAAGAGAGACAACATGGGCTGTGGAGAGCTGCCATGCTCGGGTGGGCACTGAGGACCTTCTCAGCTGTGCCTTCTTAGGGAATAGGATCGTCAAATGTCTAACTTTATGCCTTGATCCCCTAGCCATGAAACCCAGCTCTCCACCGGGCTATTCCCTAATGAGCATAGCGAAGAAGGGTCTGAGTAAAGAACAGTTCAGCTGGTAAAGTGTTTGTCTCCCAAGCATGAAGTTGATAACCAGAACCCACATAAACACAACAGGCAGGCGGTATGTGCTCGTAATCCCAAAGCTGAGACGGTAGGGACCAGGGGCCCTGGGGCTTGCTGGACAGCCTGGACAGCCTAATTGATCAGCTCTAGGCCAAAAAGAGACCCTGCCTCAAACTAGGTGGATAATATCCCTGATGATAACACCTGAGGTTGTTGTATGGCCTCTACATGTACTCTCTCACATGTACCAACACACAGGATGAACACATGTGTGTGCATGCACACACACACACACACACACACACACATACACAAATGTAAAGGGATGTGAACTGAAGTCTCTGAGAAACTCATTGCATCCTCTTGTCCAGGGGATTCATGACAACCTTCCATAGGTTCTTTCCTCCTCCGTCACCTTCCCCTCCACCCCGGTTCTTACCCTATCCCTGCACAGACCCTTGGCATGAAACCATTATGATGGTAACCGTTCAAAACCAAGGTCAGCTCTTGGCCGGCTGGGGACTGTTATCACTCTAATCAGTCCACAGACCTCATCCCCTTTATTTCTCATGGAGATTTAAGACGGGGCAAGAAGAGAGGTCAGCCCGTTGAGTCATGGCTACCCAGGGTCACATAGCCTGTGAGGGGTTTCCACAGGCGATTCTGCTTCCACAGCCTGTACATAAAGACTGGAAAGTTCATCTCTAGTCATTACAACCTGTAGGAAATGAAGCTCATGGATGGTGGCTACAGCTTCCTGACATGGCTTTTCTTTCATTGTACAAGAGATGGAGAGGAAGAGGTCTCTGTCTGCAGAGAGGGTATATGAGGGTTAGACCACCAAAGAGCCACTAGGTCTAAAACACAATGTCTACACTGAAGCTCCTGTTCTGTGAAGCAGAAGAGGGAGTCTTCATGATAAAACAATGGAAAATTTCAGAGTTATAGAGTGGATCTCCCTGGAAGGAGCCCAGCCTCCTTTGGAGCTTAGTCATGGCTATATCAGATGGTGGTCCACAGAAGATCCTCTGAACAGCACACAACACGTCTATGCAAAACGTTTGAGCACACTTGTGCTCAAACGTTTTGCCAGGCACATTTTAAAACCTGTAAACCCTCCTTCATGACAGGATCGATTACTTGAAAAATAAAACAAAACAGTGAAGGCTGCTTCTAGCTTCCCGGACATTCTGAATGTCCCAAGTCTCCCTGGTATACACACATACACATAAGCCATAAATAAGCACATCTGAAACCCTGGTTCTGCAAAGGCCTCCTTATCTCTGGGATATTTTGCCATGGTTTTCATAACCTGGGATACTTCTTGTAAAATTTATCTTGACAAGCTAACAGATTTTCCCAGAGAGTTGCCAAGAATAATCTTAAAGAAAAAAAAAAAAAGAAGAAGCTTAACCCAGTTTTCTTGTGCACTTAAGAAAAGACAGGATGTACATTATACCCTTAAGGAAAAGCCATCCAAACTGTTTTTTTTTCAATATGAGTTTAAACATGTTTGGTAGAAGAAAAATAATTCAGCTCAATTAAGCCAACCAGTTTACACTGCCCGACTCTCAAGGAGCTCCTTAGAGATGGGGAGACAGAACCCCCTAAATGTAAATTACCAAAAATCCTAAGAGTGACACTCTGTGATTTTGAAAACAACAGTAACAACAAAAAATCCAATCAGTTGCTGGCATCTTTGATGTTATTTTTTTTATCTCTTGGATTTTCAAGTTAGACAACATTTAAATACAATAAGTCTGATTGTAAACAGAAAATCTCCATTTCTCAAGGATGTAGTTTTGAAAGTGAAAGTGACTTTTAAAAAGTTTTTTAAGGATTTCACCCATGGATAAACGCATTTTGATCATATCCACTTCCCTTAGCAGCTTCTCCAGCTGCCCCCTCCCCCCGACAGTGTGCCCCCCCCCCGGCACTGTCCCCCCCCCCTGGGACAGTGTCCCCTCCCGACTACTTCAGACCCTCTTCTTACTGTTTTAAACGGCACACTGTGGCTCCTCAGTGCTGCCTGTATGTGTATGGTATACACTCATCACTGGAGCATAAGCAACCAACTAGGGACATAGAAGAAAGCTGTCCCTTCCCAGCTTCCAGCAACTCCAGCAGCCCCCCAGGAGGCCCTCCCTATCCATGTTAGAATGTTATCTGGCTTGATCTTACGAGGTTCTTATGCTGACACCCACAGCTGCTGTGTGGTTGGGAGCATAGAAGGCACTGTTTCCAGATGCTCTCAATTTCCAGAATGTTTCTTAGGCCTCAAAGTCTTTTCGCGAATCTTTCCAAACCCTGCTTGTCTTATTTAAATGCTGTAATGTGAATTATTGTTCTGTGGCTCAATACACAGGTACACATGGACGCTGTCAACCCAGCGGGCCTGCCCTTGCCCTGCATAGGATGCCTCCTAAGGGCTGTGGGAGTTAGGAATCCTGCCTGACATTGTCTTCCTTGTTTCCAGTAATGAAAAGCAAGACTACAGATCACGTGATCCTAAATGTAGCTGCAGGAGCTGAAGCCAGGCTGCTGGTGGTCCAGCACACTTGGTTAGCACTATTCTGTCTTCATTCCCAGCCACACTCCGACCCAAGCCTTCTGGGACTGCGATTACCAAACTTCCAATGGCTGGGTAAAAGAACCCTACAGAAAATGCTTCCTGTAACAAGTGGCTTAGAGAGAGCCATACGAAGTGTGGAGAGGGCCTATCACCTCTGAGAAGAACAGGGTTTCTGGGAAGCACAGAGACAGGACCATCTGCCTGGCTCTCTGTCGGATGTATAGACTGTCTCCATGTAGAAAGTAGTAAGGAGACAGGATTCTGGAGGCCGCATGTCTCGGGCTGAGGAGATGGGCTCTATAGGCAAAGTACCTGCCGTGTAAACACGCAGACTGGAGTCCACATGTACCACAGAAGTGCCGGGCCGGCAAGGAAGGCTGTCTGTGACTCCAACAGTCTGGAGACAGAGGCAGGGACTCCCAGGGGCAAGCTGAGCAGCTAGAGTAGCCAAATTGTCAGGCTCTGGGTTCAGAGAGAAACCCTGCTGTGGTGAATAACATGGCAAGCAACCAAGGAAAACATCCAGGCTCAACCTCAGACTTCTCTCTCTCTCACACACACACACACACACACACACACACACACACACACACACACACACATTCCCATCCATGTGAGGCCATGTTCAGTGGCAGAGGCAGGAAGGAAGCTAGAACCACCATTTTGTCCCTGCACAGTGATTCAGGGAGAGCTCTATGCCAAACTAGGTCCCATCGGATTTTTGTACAGACACTAGAGAGGCCAACTGGGAAAAGCTGGCTGGCCACTTCTTCAGTGAAGAGTGTGATTGAAGAAGAGGGTGGTACTATCAGAGTGGGGGACTTCGGAGCTCTCTGAGAAAAGTCCTCTGGAACACTTGAGAATGTCACAGCTGTACTTACTTATATTCTTTTAATTTTTTATTATCTGCATCTATTAACATTTATGTTGTTTTGTGGGGTTTTTGTTTTGTTCTGTTGGATTGATTGATTGATTGTGTGTTACATGTGTATGCGTGTGGGCACCCATGAACCACAGTAGCCAAGTGGCAATCAGAGGAGAACTCGAGGGACTCCATCTTCCTCTTTACCTTTGGGTCCTGGGGACTGACAGCCTTTACCTGCTGAGTTCTCTCACCAGACCCTTGTCTCAATGCAAGCAAAGGCCAATGATGAATTGGAGGGCCCACTACATGCATTGGGGCAGGCAGAATCCCAGAGGCCCACACTGTGAGACATGAGATTCTTCTAGACCTGCCTGTCATAGTATGGTTAGCATTTCTCTGTTTTAAATGACAGAGAGCAATGAAACATCAGCAACATGCAAAAGTGAGACCAATATGAGAGGATTCTAACCCAACATCAGCTTAGATTTCAGTTCGAACTTCAGTCTTTTACAAAAACACACTTCTTAGGTCCCAAGTCCCTCCCCAGTAGGTGCATAGACTGTTCCCAGGGGATTAACTATGGGGGACTGACCTCCAACTCCACCCTCCACTGTGATTCTTCCCTTAGATCATGAGAAGCACTCCCGAGGAGCACTCAAGAGGAGCACCCACGAGGAGCACTCCCTCTTGGATCCTCCACTGTGATTCTGTCCTTAGGTCACGAGGAGCACTCATGAGGAGCACTGACGAGGAGTACTCCCTCTTGGATGCCACGCTAGCATTGTTCTCATTTTTATCTGTACATATCAGCAAAAAATGAAACGTCCTATAAAATGAGAACAACTATCTGGATACAGGAATGTACAACTTAAGGTAACAAAGGTTCGTCTGTGGATAGTTTGGCTAATAGTCCTCAACCCTGCTATTTTAGTTGACTGGAATATTCTCCACTCCATTAACTGTTCATCTATCTGAATGGCTGGAATACGAAGAAAGTTTAAAATCAAAATGTTTGCAGGTCAAGAGACCCTGCTGTGGAAGTTGCTATGATTTCTCATGGGAATTTTACTCTGAAGTCTAGAAAAGATCACTCTGCCACCTATTGGCTTCTGCGTGAAATGTATCTGGTCACACCTGGTAGACCGGCATTCCCAGGACCTTGGACTTGGACAAGACTATCACATCAGCAAGAGTCAGAGGACTCATCTGGTCCCACTCAGTGTTTGGTGAAGGCAGAACACTCCCTGTGATAAAAGGCAGGCTCCCTCTGACACCTCAGCCATAGCCACCATTCTGAGAGGGAGCACACCATTTCCCTCAACCATGCCTAAAGGAGATGAATGTCCACCTGAGGCCATTGCTGCTGAGCAAAACTAGCACGTTCTCCAGGACATAGCTGGAACCCCACATTGAGCAACCTCTGATTCTCTGGCACATCACAAATAGATGGCACCCTATTCTTCAAATGTGCAAGAATTCCCCTTGACCCTGACTCTTGTCCTGAAATCCTTCAAACTCACTAGAAGAAGACTCACATAGTTCATGTGGACAAGTCCAGGGCTGGATGATGCCACTCGGTCTTCTTTTTTTGGTTCACGAAGCGAGACAAACCACTGTACCTTAAAAGCATTCATCAGGACATTGTGCAGCCTACTTTTATCAGCACACTGACTACCAGGTGGGCCTTAGAGCTCATCACTGATTAGGCCTGTCTCCCTATCCTCCCTACCCAGAGGGTTTATACGCTTTATTACTTCAGCGGCCCCTCAAGCAAGCCAGTCTGATCCTAGCTGCACATCCCACATGAAGGTCACGACTGCATGCTAAGTGGCTTCCAACACGGCCTTACCACCATTGAAATCTGACCGTAACCTTCTCTTGTGCTCAGTTCTTTAGTAACTCCCCTCAAATCAAGAAGTCTTAGCTCTATCTGGAATGGCACTTTCCTTGTTCTGTCCTTCTCTGCCCCACCCCCACCCCCAGTATAACACACACTGGGAAGGATGGAGAGACAGGGAGGAAAGCTGAGGCTATCCCACAGGAAGCCCTTCACCTGGATATTACCATTCTCAATAGAAGACAGAGACTTCAAAGGTTCTTCTAAAGTCTGCAGACACTTAATGAAGCAGGAGAAAATTAAACGCAGGACACCAAATCCTTGGCATTGATACTGAAATCAGGGTGGGGAGCACTGGAATCTAACTTCACATGCTTCAGGAACTTGTGAAGTTATGTTGGCCCTTTCAGCAGCTTATAACCAAAACATAATCTTCGGGCTCTAATGTCACCGCCATCACGCCACCAAACTAACCCTACGCAACCACAACTGGGTTTCTAACATCCATCTATTAAGGAAAATGCACAGAAGATCAAAGTATAGCCAAGTGCATTATGGAGAATTATTTATGTCTTCTAGAAGATTATCCCCTGGTGCAGTTTCTCATGATAAGAACCTGGCTTGACTTTGTTCTACAGAGTCAGAAAGCCTCCCGTATTAGATGCCTCTCTATTGCCTCCTTAAGTGGAGTCGAAAGAACAAAGCATTTTCCAGAAGGAACGGAGCCCTATCTGTCCTCAGAGCTGCCCAGAGATCAAACGAGTCTTTTAGCAGTTTTATTAGACATCTTCAGAGGCCTTCAAAAAAATACTCAGTTTTATAAGTGGTGAGAGCTAGTGGGTGGAAACCTCCTGCTTGTAAACAAGTGGAGTTGTCAATCACGACTTTTGAAAAAAAAAGTATTCCTTAACAGGGCTGCATATACACATTTCTGGGTTCTCTTGATTTGTATGATGCGTTCACATGAGTTTATAGACAAGTCTCCAACCACTGAATTGTTCTTACAGTAAACAGATTATGTCGGTGTACCACTCTGCATTGCTAGGTGGGAGAACATACTGAGAACGTTCTGTCCCTGGGCTTATTCACCGGGGTGGATCAGAGTGGTGCCAGCACTCTGCAGGCCAAGGAGTCAGTGGGATTTGCTCAAGGTTGCCAGGAAGAATCTGCCCTGGGCCTTTCTTAGCCCAATGCTCCTTACATTTTAAAAGCATCATTTTAAACTCTGTCCCCACCTTGACGAGAGAGAGAGAGAGAGAGAGAGAGAGAGAGAGAGAGAGAGAGTCATTTTCCAATTAAGGGCAGATTCTGAGGGGCAGGAAATGACTCCTCAAGGTGTGATTTAGTGATGGAAAATGTGCCTGGACGCACAAGGATCCCGTGAGACATCAGCTGGTACCTCCCTTATGCCTTCTTTCCTTGGGCCACCTGGGACCTCTCAGAGGCAGCTATGCAGGTCATCAGTGTCAAAACATCCCGCATTTTCAAGAGCATCCAGGACTTGGGACTGCAGTACTTCTTGTGTGCATTCTGTCCAGGCAACAAGCCCTTTCCTGGAGATGCCCATGCCTCCTGGTGGGACTGGCCAGTGTTTTCTTGCTGATGCAAGGCAGGATCATTGTGGGCCAATCAAGCCTCATGCCAGTATTTGATGTCTGCAGGTCCTAGCTAAAAATCACAAAGATGGATGGTTCTATCTCGAACCCCAGGTAAATGCCATCATGTAGTTAGAAAATACATTTTCCCATACCCTCTGAAACCATGAGCCAAAATAAATTCTCTTCTTGTCTTGGGTGTTCTATCACAGCAGTGGCAGAAGTGGCTAGTACAGCTCCCAAGATGCAGAGATCATCTTCTTCCTGTGCTCTGCTAGAGAAGGCTCCTTGATTCTCTTCTGGGTTTGGTTGAGTCATGACTTTTGGAAGAACATGGTTAGAGAGAGAGAGTAGGAACTAGAGAGAGACCCTGGTGAGGGGTTAGCCACAGGAGGCCACTGACCTGCCCCTGTGGAAAGAAACAAACAAAATTCCAGAAGGTCTCCTGGATAAATTCTAGTCAGCTGACATCACCAAGGACTGAACTCACATCCTCAAGGATGGCTCCCCAGCAGACTCTCACATACAACTTGCCTGGCTACTTGATTGCTGCTTTTCATGGAACCTCAGACTCCCCTGCCTTCCTGGAAGAATCAAGTGAAATCAATTCTCATGTTTTTACCTAATGAGAAGATCATAACAAAGTCCTAATTTTAGCAAGTTAGAATTCTGGGGGTGGGGGTGGGGTAACATAGGCTGAGATCCTACGTGGAGAAGAAAACTTAGAACAATGGATTCTTACTTCCTTACCTTTTAATGTAAAAATGAGAAGCCCAAAGTAATAGGACACAGAGAAAAATAATGCTCCGGGTGCCTTGTAACAGAGACAAAAGTAAAACATCATCTGTCCAAAAATCCAATGATATTTTATTACGTTTCCCTAGTTATTGCTATTTACTTATTATAAATGACAGTCCTATTGTCATGAAGCCCCTTTGTTGGGGCTGGAGAGACCAGCCAGTGTTATGTGAGAACTGCCCCTCCTGGAGATGTGAATTTGGTTTCAAAGCCACAAGTAAGTCCATTCTCAAGAGTGTGCACCCCTGCCTCTGTGAGCACCAACCTTTGTGTGTACAGACCCACCCATAGACACATATACATTATCAAAAATAAAATATACTTTAATAAAAGAAAGCCCCTTTGCCATACTAACCCACTGACCAGTAGTTTCCACAACATAATTACCAGTGTCCAGACATTTTAAAAACCAAAGGATCAGGAAAAACAACAACAAAAAATCCACCCTCCTAAATGAAGATTTTTCTTGTGTCTCTACACAGATGGAGATCCGACTCCCTGTCATAGCAAATGACCTCTCTGAGCACTCGTGCTATGCTAATTGATCTTTTAATTGGTTCAGTCAACACTAGAATCTTTGCACACAACAGGGACTAATTGCTACAAGCAACTGCAGCCACTCTGGCTCAGTGCTGAGAAGACAGACCGTCAACTGCCTAGAAGAGTCAGCATCGGCCCCTGTGTAAGCTCCTCTGATGGACGCTGCAAAGAGCTCCCCGTAAAGAGCGTTTATCTAGCAATGTATGAAGCTAGTTAATCAGAATGGGTGGTCACATGGGTTCCCAATTTACATGTGTTTTTTTCTAATGAGGTATGATATCCACTGACCAGTTTATTTCATCAACATCTCACCACAAAACCTTAATCTACTTCCTTATTAGGAGGTGTGCCCGTTCATATTGTCCACTTGTCAGGATCTAGAATCATCCAAGAGGCAAGCCTCTAGACACCTGCTGTCCTGTTCTCTTATTTTATTTTTTTATTTTATTTAAACTATGAAGTTTTCCAGTTGCCCTAAATCAAGATAAAATGTTTCCACCTAAGCACGGCATTTGAGTGAATTTTATTTTCTTTTAATATTGAGCTTTGGAACTCATCTTGGTTAGCTGGACTTCTTAAAGAGTGTTCAAATATCTTTTAGAGAAGTATTTGTCTGAGTTTTTTGTTTGTTTGTTTTTGTTTTTGTTTGTTTGGTTTGGTTTGGTTTGGTTTGGTTTTTCGAGACAGGGTTTCTCTGTGTAGCCCTGGCTGTCCTGAAACTCACTCTGTAGACCAGGCTGGCCTCGAACTCAGAAATCTGCCTGTCTCTGACTCCCAAGTGCTGGGACTAAAGGCATGCACCAGTTTTAATAGTGTGTCTGCGTGTTGAGTATGTATACCTGAATGCTAATATCCATAAAGGTCTGAGGTGTTGGATCCCCCCCACCCCCGAGATGGCCTTACAGGCGGGTGTGAGCTGCCCAGTGTGGGTCCTGGGAACTGAACTGGAGTCCTCTGAGAGAGCAGTAGGCATGCTAAAGCACTGAGCATCTCCCCAACCTCCACAGTGGTCAGCTTAAAACTCATACCTCCATGAAGCATGGAAGCTGAGGTCTTTAAAAGGTTGGGTCTTCACTGATGACATGTGAATTTACTACTACCACCCTACACATACGTACACACAAATGCAGCAAGAGAGAGAGAGAGAGAGAGAGAGAGAGAGAGAGGAGTTAAAAGAATATTTAAATGTATTCTGTTTACTTATGCATCTTCTACTTATAATTTCTTCAAAATATTTCAAATCAAAGCACCGACCATTCTGAGGCTGAACAGCATTATATGCAGACTGCTTTCCATGTTCATTCAAAGTCACGTCCACAGAGTGAGTGCCACAGGAATGAGCCCCAGTGGGCTCTCCCCCTTCCCATGCTCTTCAGTCATCAAAACTGGGCGCTACTATATCTCTTCTCTGTATGCATCCAGCCTTGGGTATTTTCTTACAGCAATGGGAAACTACAGCTCTTGTTATTAATCGGTTGCTATTAACACCACTACCTGCCCTGCTGCTGCTGCCTCTGTTCACACCTGGTGTCTGCTACTCCATCTCCTCCTCCTGTATGTTTAGAGAATGTGCCTCACATCACCAGCTTTGTCACAGCTTGCTGAAGGGTGGGATGGGAGCCAGATGTTGTGGAGGCAAATCAGAGTGCACAGATGCAGCAGTGAGGATGCTAGGTTCACCAGGGTTTCCATGAAGAGAACCCAGTTGCCCCAGAGTGTCCCTGCTGAAGGGAAGGGATATTCTCTTTTCCAACACCGTGTGCAGGCGCTGTCCTGCCTGAGCTTGTGCAGTCCTGGCATTTACTATTGTTTCCTAGAACATCTACCTGGATTGGCTGTATGAAAAAATGTTTGTTTGAGGAGTGGGAATGGGGATTTCTGTCTCACTCATTCTTACTGCGTGTTGGATAATAAGTATGAGCTAAGCGATTCATATTTGTGTGTGTGAACATGTGTGTTTGTGGGTACATATTCATGTGTGTACATGTATGTAGAAGCCAAAAGACAGCTGGAGTGTCACTCTTCCTTAAATGACATTTACTTTGGTTTTTGACGTAGGTCTCTCACTGGTCTGAAGCTGTGAGATGAGAGTGAGCTTGCTGGCCAAGGAGCTCCCCAAGATCTTCTGTCTCTGCCTCTTCATCCCTGGAATTACACTCCCAAACAACCTTCTGAGAGAAATCACTTCATTAATGAAATTGAGGCAAAGAAATAAAGTCCATGCCCAGGTTGTGTGGCTTCCATAGACTCTGTGTCCCAAGCACAATGCTCAGCTGCCACTTGAGGTTCGTTATTCAGCACAGACCTGGGCATTTTTCTGCGGTGCCAAAGAGGCTCCCCTCGAATTCCACAGCATTCTCTCGGGAATGCACAAACATTCCCTGGAAGGGGGGAGTGGTCAGGAGAGATAGTACATTTGGGTACCCTCTCTTTTCTCTTACACTTCTACATTGATTGTGCCTTAATCAGCTAGGAGTCATCTTCAAGGACAATTCTTAGGCACCCAGTCTTGTACTATAGTTTCAAGCCATTTAAAGCCAACATGTCTAATTCCATAATTGGGCTTTTCCCTTAGGAAGCTAGAGACAAAATACAGCCAAGATGAAGATACGCTTGGTTAGACCATGAAGGCTTCTGCAGAAGGCACCGGGGGTTGAGTCCTAGGCTGGGCAGATCTCTGATGGAGAAGAACACTGAGATGACAGAGGGGGATGCCAGAGCTGAGCCGAGCGTCTAGACGTGGAAAGCATGAGAAATGCTTATTGTGCTCCAAAAGGACTTGCCTCAGCTTTGGCTCAATGCCATCTGCTCCGAAGTATCTATTTGAGGCTTTGTTTCCCACCTCTGAGCGCACATTTAAATTTATAATGGATAAGAAGAAGAACACTAAATTTATTCCACAGCCAACATTCTTGCAGTAAAAGATAAGAGAGACAGACTCTTTGGAATGACCACATTCAGCAGATGAAGAAATGGAGGGATAGGAATTCCTGGGTCAAGTTGGTGTAGCTCAAGCGAGGAGAAACATCATCTGAGAGACAAAAAACAGTGAGGTATGGGGCAGAGACACACTAACGTCTGGTACCTTTCCTGTGGGAGGAGAGGAAGAAACATGGAAAATGGAATTATTTTTACCAAAACCACAGCAACCAACCAACACAAAATGGGGGGAGGGGGGACATCAGGAAACAATAATGTTTAATTACATCCCAGGGGAAGAGATGAGAAAGTAAAAGAATATTTTTATGAGTAAACCTCTGTTATATTTTAATTTTGAAAGACATGTTGATGGATCTCATATTCAAAAATAAAACAGGAGCAGTAAGAATAGGGAGTGGTGAGACAAAAATATTAATGCCCCAAACAAAGTGAAAACAAATGAACATAATTCTATCTGAAATGAGTATCAGACCATGGTAAAGGGAGATAGAAAAGGTTGGAGGGGAGGATGAAAAAGAGACAACAGAGAGAAGAGTGCAAAGGGAAGGAAGAGAGAGGCAGGGAACGGAAGTAACTGATGATCGGGGGTCTGACGGGAACGGAAGTACCTGATGATCGGGGGTCTGATGGGAACGGAAGTAACTGATGATCAGGAGTCTGATGTAATAAGCAGTAATAACAGATGATCAGGGGTCTTACTATAGACCTCTGTGTTAGAAGAACTGAATAGGCTAATTTCTTTCTGTGAGTGTAGACAAGGTCACTGTATATCAGAGTCAGATGTCCTAGAAGGACAGAGTAAAGGTGTAGAGACTGATACTGATGGGAGCCAGAGCTCTCACTGTCAGACACATCATACAATTATGTCAGGGAGGGAGGTAAGCGAGAACTCTGTAGAGGTAAACTCGTAATGTGTGTGTGCCTCTTTGCTAGTACGCCACACATACACACACGACACACACATATCACACACATATACACCCATACATACACACACACCATATAGATACATACACATATTCATACATACAGACAGACTCACCACTCACGGATACACATATACACACACACAAGATACACACACATACACAAATACACACTCATACACACACATGCACACACACAAACACATAATCTGTCTACTAAATGAGCAAAGAAACAAAGTCATTTCACAAGCAGTAACCCTACCAAGTGCAGTTAGGCTCGTCCTAGCTCGTCAACTATATTCTGGAAATATTGAATGAAAAATTCTGGAAATAAACAATTCATATCAAAGGCTACTTAGAATAGCCCAATAAAATTTTGTATTACTCTGTCCTGCACCATCAATGAATGAGCATACCTTAATTCAGTGTCCACGTTGTACAAACTGCCTGCACAGTAGTTTTTTAGTAGCTATCTTGACTGGAAGGTCAACTGTGTGCATGGGATCTGATATTATGTACACTATTTTGTCATTGATTAGAGATCTTGAAATGTATCATCCAGGGACACAGAGGAATTACCAGGGATACAGAGGGATTACTATACTCAGATCTTGATTTTAGGACTATTCCCCTAGAGGAATTCAGGGGAATCAAGAGTCTATAGAGAAATCTTCCAGATTAAGGGATGGTAGAGACATAATGAGCTACAAAATAGTGCTCAGAATAAATGAGAGTTTGTCAAGGGACACAATAGCCACTCACAGGAGCTCCTGTTGCCAGATCAAGACAACAGGAATACCAAAATAACGAAGTGAAAAACAATAAGTAAGACTTCATGAGCAGACAGGGAGGGATGGAACCCTGGTCAAACACTAAGGTCTTATAAGTGAGAGGAGGTGTGGATGTCAAGTTGGAAAAGGTATCGTTTTACAATTTTAACCCAGATCATTTCAGAAATAATTGCCAGCAGATACTAAATACAAGAGGTTACTGAATATCAAGGTATTTACATGACCTTAAAATGTCATGCCACTGTTTATTAGGTACAAAGCAGAGTTAAAAATAATCAAGATCACCTTAATTAGATAATCAACAAATAGGGCCATTGAATGTTCCCACATGTAGGACCCAGTGAGGGGGACACACAAATCCACACATAGTATGCCTGCACGGAGTGTATCACCTTAAGCTATTTGCAAGGAAACATCAAAGAAGTACAAATGTCAGATGAAAGCTATGTGTGTGTGTGTGTGTGTGTGTGTGTGTGTGTTAACTTCAAAACAGTGTCCTAAACACAAAGGAGGCCTGAAAAAAACTATTTCTGAAGAAATAGAGGAGAGCTGAAGAGACAGGGCATGCTGGAGGGAAGTGCTCTCACAGTGGGTCAACAGACAAAATGGAACAGAAATGAGAGATTAGATAAAACATTTTATCAATGTTAATGTTACTGAGGGTTCTAACCATAAATTAGTTACGTCAAAGAAGGTCCAAAAGAGAATTCAGGCATAAAGGGCCATGAGATATAAAACCAGCCTAGGTGGTTCAGGAAAAATGATGTGCGCATGTATGTGTTTATGTGTGTGTTTGAAGGTGCGTGTGTTTGTATGTGTATGTCTGTGTGCTTATTTGTGTGTGTGTTTATTTGGTTTTGTGTGTGTGTGTCTGTGTATGTGTGTGTCTGTGTATGTTTGTGTGTGTCTGTGTGTGTTTGGTTTTGTGTGTGTGTCTGTGTGTGTCTGTGTATGTTTGGTTTTGTGTGTGTCTGTGTACGTGTGTGTTTGGTTTTGTGTGTGTGTGTGTGTGTCTGTGTGTGTGTGTGTGTGTGTGTGTAAAGCAAAGAAAAATACAGAAATAAACAAATGGGAACTGTAGTCGGAAACATCCATCTCCTTTCTCCTGTAATTTATCTTTAAATTTCAAACAATTATACTCAAATTAGGAGTTGGAAATTGATACTTGTATTAACTGGGTCTGCAGATGGTTCCAATGGGGCAGCACAGCAGATGTGGCTTATAGGTTCTCTGATACACACAGACACACATATGCACACGCACAGGCCCACACACATGCGCACACACATACACGCATAAACACGCATATGTACAGCCCCCCTCACATACATACACATGCACACACACACACACATTGGCCCTCAGACACACATACAAGCACAGGCCCTCAGAGACACATACACATACACACACACACAGGCCTACACATACATATATGCATGCACAGACCCACACATATATACACACATACACACAGCCCCCCCATGCCTACACACAGACACAGACACACACATGTGCACATACAGGTACACATGCACACAGGCCCCCACACACAGAGACACACACACATGTACAAATGCACACAAACACACCTAGGCTCACACACGCATTTCTGATGTTGCAGACCAGTTAATCCTCTAGAGGTTTGATTTCTCGGTCCCTTTTTAATGGCCCTATGAGCATCTCCACAGGTCTTTAGAGATCCTGCTATCCAGGCACTCAGCTCTCTGATATACAGGGTGTGTAGTAGCCCGGAGGTCTCCATTTGTTAAAATCCAGACAGGTGACTGCACGCATGCCTGTTTTTATACACACCACTTCATATTGCACTGTCTCTGTGTTTTAGGTCACATTCAACCCAAGTATCCCTCCACCCTCACCCTGTGAGCATCATGTCCTGTCCCTTCACAGACTACCTCAGCCCCAAGGGTGGTTGCCGCCTCATCCACACCTGCCCAGGGCATTGCAGGTACAGCTTTGGACTTCTTTCTCCTCTACATCATTCTCCCCTCCAGCCTATGACTGTCTGGTAAGCTATCAAATGTCATCTTCTCTTCATCTCTGATCCAAGCTACCTGGGAATAAAATTTGAGCTATGCTCCACATCCACCCTTTATAGATGAGTGAACTTCTGCCCTGTTATCTCTCTAGGCACCTCTGTGGTCCCAAGCATGCAATGTTCTTTCTTGCTTTTGCCCGCCTCCTCCTCCCTCTAGCCCCATCCCCATCTCCATCTCTGTGTGTTCCAGAGATATATCACCCTGGCATCAGCTGAAGCATCTGTCAGTAGTAGATAAAGATGGTTTCACAAGTTCAGCCACTCTGGCAATCTTCCCCTTCACCGCCTTCTGGGACCTCCTAGATAAAGGGCGTTCTTCATGTGAGGCAGCTGCAGTACGTTTCCCTGTCCCCCAGGTATCTCACAGCCATGCTCCCCAACATCCATTGAGGCACTGATAATACTTTCCTGATTTGAAGCCTTCTTCTCATTATGTGACGATGCCATTTGATTTTTATGTCCCTTTCTGTATTTGACCTTAGTCCTTAAATACAAAGTCATTCAAATAATTAACACAGAAACAACCCAAAAGCAAGAGAGCTCGGTCCATCTTGTAGACACAAGCATGCCTCACAGTGCGTGGAGCCCCTTGGTTGCAGATCTGGTGCATTCCATATTGCAAAGAACATGCTCACTGCTAAAACAAACCAAGGACAGGTCACGAGGCTGCCTGGAAGCGTGAGAGAAGGGGTTTCTGTCCAGGTTTCTATTGTAAAAACCCAACAGTAAAGGCTCCTCTCTGGAAGATGAAGGGAAGCACACACTTCCAGGCCTCATTCTTAGCAACCTTCTCTCCAGAGCAGTCACGAGAGAGTGACTGTCCAAAATGTCTATGTCAACCCATTGGTTCATGTCAGAATGCCTGGCCCTCAGTGCAGGGCTTTAGCCTATGTTAAAACTGAGGCACATGGAACTTAGGCAAGGTGATGTGCTCACCAGATGATGAATGAAAGAACCGGAGGTGACCCCTAGGTGGCTTGGCCCAGACTCACCGCTTATGTCGGTGTAATAATTCACCTGAGAAACGGGCAGAGCTTGACAGCAAATGTGCGAGCTCCTGCAAGTGTCTGTGCACCCCAGAGGGGCCCTTGTACCAGGAGTCTGAGATGACGGATGCACAGGCCTACACAGAGTGCTCTCACCACTCCACTTTTAATGGGGACTTGGTGGACCTAGAATGGTTGCCAGGGCTCCCCTTTGCTCCGTGTAATAGTTGGACAATCCTGTCTCTCAAAAAGAAAATCGTACTAGTGCACGGGACAATATGTTCTTCTAATTTGCAAAAATTACCTAAGAGTTTATCTGGTGTCTGTTTATGTGCCAAACAGTGTGCAATGGAGAACTGGAAAACTAGATATAAACTTTGCATTTGACAGAGGCTTTACTTGCTGAGCAGAGCAGGCAGGACCTGAAGACAAGAAGGCAACATGGTGTCAGACTTTGCTAGGCTAAGAGCTTAAAAGAAACAGGCAGCCTCTTGGAGACAGACCATCCAGGGCAGCGTTACGAAGCCTGGCGGCCCTGGCACAAGAGTCTGTCTGGCTCAAATGGTTCCTTTCAGCTTTGGTTTTCAGCTTGGTGAAGGGATTTCTGTATCATCTTTATGGCACGTGCATGGATTCAATGCTTAGAAAATGTTAGGTTAATCTGGATAATGATCTCTGAACAAGAAGACACCCAACGGTTTTGCATCCTGGGCATCTATCCCCAGCTGAGGATGGAGAGGACCACTCTTTCACCCCCTCAGACCTGACATCAACCCTCACACCAGCTCTCATGGGAGACCTGAAAACAAGCCCAAAGACCAAAGCAACTCAGCCCTCAGATGACATTGGGGACTCCACAGTCGGCATAGCCTTGCCTCTGTGGAGTCCAGACCCTGTTTTGCTTCAGAACCACCAAATAGCTCTTCCTATACCCTGTTCATCTGTCAGGCAGTGTTTGATAAAAAAAAATTGAAATTGTAGTAAGTTATGAGTCACAATAGTGATATTTTACATGAACTCAATGTAGTAACATACAAACTCTTAAATTGAGTAGAGAGGCCTTAAAGGAGCTTGCAGAAGCCCTTAGACGCAGTCCTTGGTAGACTAATAGAGAATTCTGACCTCTGGACTCGGAAAGGACACAAGAAATCAAATTTAAAAGTCATTTTAATTCTTTCAGAGGCCACCAGAAACTTCTAACAAAAATCATTGCCACAGTTATTTACATTCTGTTCTCTACGTGAAGTTACTGGAGACTTTTAGGCTATAAGGTGTCAAATCACCAACAAGTTTGGAAAACATATTATGCTCCCTTATGCTGTAAATACCACAGTCTTCAATGCAATCTACAAAGCTAAGATCATATGCAAAACTGCAAGTGGTATTGCTTCATCAAAATACATTTTTCTTTCTTTCTTAAAAGCAGAGGGACCCATCCAATCCCAATTTATGTTTGAAGCTTGGCATGGTCACTATGAAAATAATCTATGAATGTCCTGGTTTCCAGGGCCAACACGCTGCCTCCCAGGCTTACAAAATGAAATTTGGTAAGTTAAATAAATTACAGGAAGAATATTCTGTTTTAGAAAATAAACTCTCTCTCTCTCTCTCTCTCTCTCTCTCTCTCTCTCTCTCTCTTTCACACACACACACACACACAAACACACACACACACCACACACACCACACATATACACACACACCACACACACACATACACACACACACCACATTCACGCACACTGTCATTGCTCTGCTGAAAGTGTTGCCCATTTGCTGATAATGAAGGTGAAATGATGCTATATATGATTTGGGAAAAACCAAACGGTGGTGGCAGCGATACAAACTTAAAATACCCCAAATACCCACACACTGCCTGACTTTCCCTCGGAGAAAACCCTGGAGATCACGGTCATTTTGAAAGGCTCTAGAGTGACCAGAACATGGCTTCACTTCAGAGTACCACATGAAACGCTCTCTATGAATTCCAATAAGTATGGTCTCTGAAGAAGACTCCTCCAAGCTGCCGAACACTTTATGGAGATTTTAGCTGGGATGATGGCATTTGTAAGTAATCTCACCCCAAGCAGTTCATTTTCAAGAATACACTTACATCACTAATTGTTCTCACTCAGAAAGCTATTTAATGCTCTGAGATGCTCCGGCCCCTCCCCACTCCCCCTGCCTTTCAACATCTAGTTTGTCTTCTCATAAGAAAGCTGTGCATGCTGCACCAGCCATCAGAGGCAGCCCTGCCCGCTCTTGTCCAGAGAGGAATGGAGAGCCAGGATGTGGCTGGGAGCAGCAAATGACTTCTTACTGAAGAAGATGCATCATGGTGCAGATCCGAAAGGGAAAACAGAGTACCTCATGAACCAATGACTAATCGTGCAGGGCAGACAAAACAAGCAGCAAGCTACTGAGCAGACTTATGAATCACAAGGCAGAAAGGAATCCATTCTAAGTGGAGAAAATAAATTCTCTAAACAGACAACTAGCAATTCAAAAGAAATCAGCCCTAAATACAAGCTAACGTTTTCTACCTTAAATGGCAGCCACCGAGCTTCGAGTGTTTTATGTATTCTTATACAGATCTAAAGTTTAAAAAATCCCAAATGATTTGATTTTTTTTTTTTTTGCACTCAATCCTTGTGAATAAGGAAAACCAGCTTAGGATGTTAAGAGCATGTGTAGGGGACCATTTGCTCTGCGTTGAAACCACTTAAGAGAAGGCCTTGAGTGGTTAGCTTTATAGACTTTTAAATGCTTTCTTTATGTTGATTCTTAACACTCAGAGGAGAAATTAATACATTGAGTGAGAAACTGAACCAGTAATTCTCAAGAATCCTCTCACATGGAAAGAGTGGGGTTAAGGTCCTCTCTGTCAGGAGTGTGAGAAAGCAACATGCTGGTTAAAACTGGATGTCACTTGCTTTCTGCTGCTTTGTGACACATGGAAGTAATGGAGTCATCTGTCCCTGCCAGCTCTGAACCACACCTTCTGGAATCAAGCAACTGTGAACATGCTTGAACCCAGGAAAGCTGAGACAGGCCTGAAGACAAGGAGCCTCCAGCAGGCCCACAGGGTCAGTTGACATGATTCTGTCAGCTCTACATTGCTAGAGATTTTAGCATTTTAAAAAAAAGATTTATTTTTTACATATATGAGTACACTCCAGAAGAGGGCTTCAGATCCCATTACAGATGGTTGTGAGCCAACACATGGTGGCTGGGAATTGAACTCGGAACCTCTGGAAAAGTAGCCAGTGCTCTTAACCCCTGAGCCAATTCAAGATTCTAGCATTTTATATGCCAGTAACAGCTAAGTGAAAGCTGAGTCGGTGGCTCTCATGGCAATGTGCTTGCACAGCAAGCATGAGGACCTGAGTTCGATCCCCAAAGCCCACTGTTAAGGAGCTAAATGTGGCGGCACAAACTTGAAATCCCTGCACTGGGGTAAGGGGCAGTGGAGGTTGAAATCCCTGCACTGGGGGTAAGGGGCCATGGAGGTTGACAGATCCCCAGGGCTCATTGGCCATCAGGCCTTGTCTTGGCAAGCTTCAGACTAATGAGAGAATCTGTCTCAAAAACTCAAAGGAGAAGGTAGTTGGTGCCTGCGGAACAGCAGCTATGGCTGCCCTCTAGTCTCCACATGCATGTGACATATGTGCATGCATACATACATGCATACACTTATACATGTGTGCATATGCAATATACACACACACATGCACACATGTGCACACGCACATACACACATGTGTATATTCACATATATACACACATGCAAACACATATATACACACATGCACACAAGTATATGCACAAATATACACACATACACACACACATACATGCACATGTATATTCACACACACAGCTTTCTACACCTGTACACACACACACACACACACACACACACAGAGCTTTCTGTCTGGTTCTGAAACTCAGAGAGCTAGTCCCTTATCAGCCTCTTGGGAAGCTCAGGAAGGACTGTGAGGATGGAGCTGCCCTCAATTCCAGAGAGAATATGGCAGGAGGCCTTGTGGAGTAGCATAAACTTTGGGGGCTATTACTTACTTTTAAATCTATATTTAGAAATAACTTCATAGTTACGAAGACTATTTTATCTCTGGACCTGATTTCTCAGTTATTACTTTTCATTTGCCATCTAGTGAATCATGGCAGCAGACGGTTGTCTCCTTCCTAACCACCCTAATGTGTATTTCCCAAGAAGGATGCTCTCTTACATGTGCCAGGTGCACTTATCAAAACCAGAAACAGGCCTTGATACGGCCGAGTCTTCTAACCACAGAGACGGCTTGCCAACCGTTCTTCTGACACGTGCTCTCTGATCATGTAGGTAGCTGTGTCTTCAGAGGAATCAGAGAAGCTCCCCCTCCCCCCCAGCCCCCTAGTCAGGTACTAGGAGTTGCACAAGGGAAAGGGTTGCCCTCACACCATGGAGATGTCTAGTATGAGCTGCCACTCAGCTCTCTCCTTGGACAACATCTGCTTCATTCTCAGCCCACTCCTTTCTCAGAACTACTAAAGACAAGGTTTTAAAGAGTTAAGCATCTGCCAGAGGAGTCTGGGCTGACAGTTTTTCCCTTCCCGGTCCCCTGCTCCCCAGTGCCAGCTTCCTCCTCCTCCCTGTCTGCCCTGTGTCTGACACTGAAGCCACAACAGACACTGTAGAAGAGGCAGACACTCACCCTGTCAACACCTCTTTGGCTGCCTGACTCCCAGCCCTGTTAGTTGCAGGGAGTCATAAGCAGACAGGGTACTTCTAATACTAGATGACTTAACCCTTTCAGCTGGTGAAGAGAAGGAGTCTGTTGGCCAGGTAATGGAAATGAGGCAAGAGCAGTGGCAGGGTATACCCGCCCTGCCCCGATGTGACAATCATTGTACCTCCCCTCACAGGGTCTGACTAGACCAAGATTCCAAATACCAGGCAAGCAAACCCTTCAGTGGTTAATCTGGGATTTCCATTTTTAAAAGACTTTCTGGACCCTTCTCTGCAGATATGGAAATCATTTCAACATGCTCTTCCCTAACAGACTTCGCTCCCGACTGGACTGAGTTCTCATGCTTGGTAACAGACATGCTTTAGGATTGGCTCCTGGGATGACCTGCTATCCAAGTACACCCACATGACTTCTGTAATGACACCTCTGGACCTTCCAGAAATATAAAAGGAATGATCCAATGATCAGATCCTGGAAGCAGTCACATGTGCTTCTCTAGAACTTTCTCACAGCCTCATACAGATCTGTTCCATTAAAACACACACACAGATACACACACACAGGCATGCACGCATGCACAGACACACATGCACACGCACACACATGCACACACACACATACGCAGACGCACACACATACACACGTACGCGCACGCACACACAGATGCACACACGCACACACTACGTTGCAAAGTATGCACAAATCAAAGAGCTGTGAAGGAAAAGATGTTGGTAAAGGTTGCATTTCTTCCTTCCTGTCTGGTTGAAAATGAGAATGTGAGTTTAGACACAGTTCAGTGTACCCTAAGGCATCCAATTTCCAGATGGCCCAGGAGCAGCTTGAGTGCCAGCCCCACCCCACTGAATTCAGACTTGGAGCTTACCAAGAGGTCTGACTCATCTGCACACAAGTCAAAGTGGGAGCATTCCCCCAGTCAAGCACAGTGACCATGCTAGAAGTCATCAGATCAACTCAAATCCTCAAAGGAAAGTTCATGGAAAAGAAATGGCTACAGTACAACAAGAGAGCAAGCAAGGATTTCTTCAAAGACCAAGCAACTTCATTGTACTATATTTTTTTCTAAGACAGGGTTACCCAGCTTATGCAAATAAAAGTGTGGTACATTTGCTCAAATTTAAATTCAAGAGAAACATTGAACTACATCTTGGTGTTTCCCAAACAATATGTGGACATACTTGAACTAAAAAAATTATTTGTAGTTAACCAGCAATTCATTTTTAACTTGGCATCTACTATTTAATCTCACTGCAGGGACTTCAGAGTATAAAAGGTTGTCTGACTCTTTTACGTGACTTTTTATAAGCCAAGCAGAAGAGAATGGTGGACCAAGAAAGATGCAGTAAGTAACAGCATTCTCAAAGGATTTCAGCTGTAGAACACTTAAGCTTTTAGAGAAACAGCCACTTAAAATAATCATAATTGAGTAAAATAAAATAATTGTGTGTGTGTGTGTGTGTGTGTGTGTGTGAAGCAAACCTTGGGTTTTTCACATGCTAGTTGATTACTCTAGCACTGGGATATATCCCTAGGCCATCATTTTTAAAAGAAATTTAAAAACCCACAAAAGCCATTGGTTCGAATTGTTATTTGTAAATGATATTTGAGAGAATCAAAAAGGACAGTGGTCCAATCCGCTGTCTAGTGCTGGACGTCATCATTTCCGCATTTGGTTTTCAATATGGCCACCAAGAACAGACTGTCCTGAGAGCTAGCATCTGCCTTTGCCTGGTAGGGTTTATCATTTGGTTGCTACTTTGCAGCTCCAGGCTCTGGCCCTGTGGCGATGGCAGCCTGTGGTTCTTCAGCCCCTAGATCATACAAAAGAACAAACCACGTCTCACACTGGACAGGCTCACTGCTCAGCTATGGCTGTGAGAAGACAGAGCCACAGTACTGCTGCAACGCGGCACGTCTGCCTTTCTCAGTTAACTCTCCCCATGGACTGGAAGTAAACAAGGAAATCCTGACCTTAGAGAGCCCGGGAAACCTCCTTTTACTTCCGTTTCCTGAAAGATGACTTTGGAGGACAAGTAAGTTCTTCCGGGTGATTAGATGGAATTCATCTAATTTACCACGTGTGCCCTTGGCCAAAGGCAACGCAACTTGTTACTTTTCGAGAAGCCTGGTAGACAAGTGTTGGTTCAGAACACTTCTACTTCCTGAAACATGAAAGTTGTTTTCAGTTTAGGGAAGGTGACAATGCTAAAGGAGGGGACCTTTCAGTTACCAACAGTGTACCATGTAATACCGCACCCCTAAATATGCATGGTCCACTATTTTAACTTGTTAAATGACATTCACAATGAAGAAAAGTCTATGAATAAAATATAGTGAATATTACATATTGTCCCAAATCAGAGTTACTCCGTAAGGACAACATATGGACATGACAGAAACCCAACGGCAGTGATTTCACTGAAATGGAGGCAGATACTACATGACTAAGGCCAATGAGGGACATAAAATGCACATGACAACCATAGAAAGGGAAACAATTCAACTATGTGTTAAAAGGGCAGCAACATAGAAATGAGAAAAACATTAAAAATATACTAAGTAACAGAAAGACTTAATTTTTTTTTTAAGTTACAAAATGATAATACCACCAATTGGACATGGTTCTCAGAACAAAACAGAGCACTGTCAAAACAAAGTAAAGAAGTCTTGGAATCCTGGCCTCCAGTTCCCTACACACATCGAACATGGGCCAGCTGATCTGTTTTTCTGTCCCTACGGAAGAAATTGGACCCCACACAGAACAGAACAGTTTCCATACCCACAACCACAGTCTATTCATCGTTTTCCCCCCAGCTGCTCTTCATATCATATTTAAAAAGTCCCCCATTCGAGTCTTCCAAGACCTCTGAGAAACAAAACTTGGCAGCAAGGGGTGATTACTAAGGACTGTGAGAGAGAAAAGAACGTTCTTCATCTGTCGCTAAAGCCCGACAGAGAGCAGGATGACCGGAATAACATATCTGCACCGATTTGCTTAAAGGGACAGGCACAGGGCAGCTGACCTCAGAGGAACTGGATGGCTGCACCACTCTTACTTTAGCCTTCCTGACGGGAGCACATTCCTAAGGTGGCATTTTGAGTGACCACTTTGAAGAGAGGCAGACATAGGAAGAAGCATCGAAATCTTAAATAGCACCTTAGTTGGAGCCCAGGCACCGTTGAGGACATAAGTTCATCAGTGTTTTCTGTAACCCAAGAGGACATCTCTATTTCTAAACATCAGATGAGGTGATCAGCCCATAACATACCCCTTCTAATATGGCCCCATGGGCAAATGCTTATTTTGAGCTAAAGAGAATTGATAATAACAGATGGAAGGACTGTTCTCTGGGCTGAGGTGGTAACTCAGTGGCTGAGCAAGGCTGGTGCTGTTATTGCAGACATGAGCTTGGCTGCAAATACCCACATCAGCTGGTCTAGAACATGAAAGTCCAGCTCCAAGGGATCCCATGCCTTTTCTGGCCTCTGCAGGTACTGCATTCACATGTACATACATAATTTCTAAAAATTAGAAACTATTTTTTAAATGAACCTTTCTGGGGACCAGAGAGATTCATCAGTTAAAAGTATTTGGTATTCCAGAGGACCTGAGTTTGGATCCCAGCACATTACCCATGTCAGGTGGCTCACAACCACTTGTAACTCCACCTTCAGGGGGCCCTATGACCTCTTCTGCCTCTGCAGATGCTCAACACAGGATACACACACACACACACATACACACACACACACACACACACATACACACACACACACACACACACACACACACACACTCTTAATAAAAATAAACAAAAAAATAAATGTCTGTCCTAATTTATCTTACAAAAGTGGCAGAAATTCCCCAACACTGCTGTTCCAAGTTGAAAAGAGCCACCTTGGTCCTTGAGAGCAAGGCACTGGCATGAGCCAGTCTACATAAACTGGACTTACTGCAGTGACTCTCGTGCTGTCTCTTAACTCCTTGCTATTGGTCCAGAGTATCTTCCCATACCTTACTTCTGTTTGGTATATGCAACCCACGTGTTTTTACTTTCTGAAGGCAAAATCCCTGTGAATAAAGACATTGACATGGGTAAATGAAGCTGTCTTTTCTCAAGTGGACTTCGGTAGGCTTAGTTTCTGTGGCCTGTCTCCTGAACCTTAGGGAACAGAAGAAAAGCCAGCCGAATGTCTGTGCTTCACTTCAAATGTAAATATGCCCAACTCATTTGAATCTGTTTCCAGATTTAATAATTATGGTTTTCTTCCACGCCCTAGGATGCTCCCCCATAGCCTGGATATGTCAGCATGTCAATAACAGCTCCTCATCAAGAAGAAAAGCTAATCCACCACCCACGAGTGTTGTATTCCCAGAAACCAGGGTTGCGCCCTAGACTTTCTGAGCCTCTAACTGGATGTGAGCCTTGGCTTCCCCAGCAGTCACAAGAGTGAGCTGATGCAACAGGGGTGCTGGGTAGGTCCCAGGGCCTTAGACCTACCACCCCCTCTTGTTCCAGGTAATTTCCCTAACAAAAGGACACCAGCTTTTCATTTCAGGATCACCAAGAGCAACCTCAAAGCAAATATCTGTGAGAAAGGTTACCCTAACAAGC
>JADRCH010000269.1:2142886-2230750 GCA_019843965.1 Rhynchomys soricoides
GTTACACTAACAAGCCACACTGGAGAAAGGTTATCCTAACAAGCCCACCCTGGAGAAGGTTACCCTAACAATCCCACACTGGAAAAGGTTACCCTAACAATCCCACACTGGAGAAGTTACACTAACAATCCCGCCCTGGAGAAAGGTTACCCTAACAAGGTCATACTGGAGAAAGGTTACCCTAAAAAGCTCACACTGGAGAAGGTTACACTAACAAGCCCACACTAGATCTTAAACAGTAAATGGAACATCTTTCCCAGAAGAAGATGCTGAAGAGTCAGGGAGGATCTCAGAGAGGAGAGAGGGAAAAGCAAGTACCCCCAAACAGGTCAAGTCACAAGGGAAATAAATCCCACCTGCTTCTGAGTCAGGTGAAATGTCAGCCACCGTGATGGGCTCATCCATGAGCACAGAGGAGACTCAGTGAATCATTCTGTAAATATTGTTTGGAGGGAGAGAAAACAATTAATTCAGCATTGCCCTTAAAGAGTTTTTGAATTGGAGGAAAATATAAAGAAAACTGTTGATTCCATGAAGTAGAAGCATAAATATAGTCTAGAAATTTCCACCCTGTCCTGCACCAGCTACTGTAGAATCCATAGCAACTTCTCAATATAGGAACTCATAATTAAATAGTTGCTCAAGGCTTCCTTTTAAGTAAAATATGTAAACACTGATTTTGCCATTGGTGTTCTTCATTCTGAAAGTAAGCCGGGCCTCTCTGCGCTGCATCCGGGGTCTCATTTCTTTTTCCTAAGATTTATTTATGTATATGTGTGGTTATATGTATGTATAGATATTACATGTATGTGTGATTATATGTGTATGTGTATGATTATATACCATTGGGGGCAGGTACCCATGGAAGCCAGAGAAGGCATCCGATCCCCAGAGCTGGAGTTACAGGTTGAGAGCCACTTTGGCTGGGTTCTGGGAACCAAACTTCTGTCCTCTGAGGTGGCAGCTCAGTAAACATTCATTCACTGAGCTCTCTCCAGCCACCAACCATGGTTTCTAAGGGTAGATATCTAAATGTTATTTTATTCAGCTGCAATTTCTGTGCTGTAAAGTCTCTTATGTCTTGTTTTTCCCTTTTTGGATGTCATAGTTCATGCTGCTGAGATTTTTAATGAATGTCCCCCTCCCCATGTGTCATCTTGCAGCTTCCTAAAAATTAGATTCAGAAACCAGCTTACATTTGAGTTAGGAGGTATGTGGATAACACACCAGGGGAGTGCCATGGCTTTCCCATTGGGTCATTTCAGGTGTCGTGAAATGCCTGCTTCTCCCTCTTCAGGTGCTGGCATTAACCACTGGTTTTAGGTGCTATCAGTTTCAGCCATCTATTTGAGGATTTTCCTTCAGCTTCTTGCCTGATAGTCTGAGCCATCAACAGTCATTGTCAACATCTATTATTTCCACATGTGAACGCAGACCAGCGACACTGTAGTTGATTCCTTCTTTGTTTATTAATTCTTCTAAAAGGCAAATCATTCACTACTCACCCTCAACTATGTAACAGCCCGAGGCACAGCTCTGCCTGCTTCACCCTTATTTATTTTTCTTTAATAATAGGATTTCAGAATAATGAACTTGATTTCTAGTATTCTGGGGGTAAGGGGGGCTGGCTAACCTAGGCTAACCTAGCATTGCTATGGACTCATGCATCTTGATATAGAATGTGTATTTCAATACACTGCAAGCAATGTCTTGGCTTATGTTGGCCAGTGGAGCCTGTGAGGTGACTCCTGTGCTCTCCAAATGTTCTGTCACAGCTCAAAGAGGCCCTGTTAGCTTCTTTGATTTCCTATGGAACAGGATCTTCAGCCTCAACTTGAAAACTTCCCGTCCCAACTTGGTCTCCATCATTGTTTCTAAAAAGTGCTGATTCCTTTCAGTGGGAGGATGTGTAAAGCCAAATGTGACACACTGAACCATGTCCCTTCGGATTGACCATGAGTTCTGTCTCTTTAGGAGACAAAGCCAGAAGATGTGTTTTGAAGAATATGTAAGAAAGTCCATTTCACGATCCTTCCATTCAACTTTAGAATTATAGGTTTTGTTTAAATCCTTTAATTTTTGTTTGATTCTCTTTGTCTTGTATTTTGAAAAAAAAAACTTCACGTTTAAAAAAGATTTTTATTTGCTTCTTAATTATATATGTATGTCTGTATATCTACTTTTCTTACAAAAAGGTAGCACACTGCACACGTCCATCCTCACCAGTCTTTATGTTGATGTTTGTGGCATGCAAGTGGTAGGTATACAGATGTTCGTGTGTGTGTGTGTGTGTGTGTGTGTGTGTGTGTGTAGGTTTGTATGAATGCATGGTACCCATAGGACAGGACAGCCTTAGACATGCGTGCGTGTATGTGTATAGGCAAGCATATAGGTGAGATTTGGGTTCCATTGAGAGAACCTGCATCAGTGAATAAGGTGAATACAGTGTTCACCTACACAGCTAGTCTACAGAGCCACGTGCCATGTCTCCACCTTCTGAGAGCTGGAATAACAGATGGGCCACTGTGCCCACCTGGCATGGAAGTAGGTGCTGGGGATCCAAGCAGCATCGCTCACACAAGTGCAGCAGACACTCTCCCTTCTGAGACTTCCTAAACATTATCTTTTACTTATCTCTTCCAGCAGGCATGTGATACTCCAGTATGTAGCTACCTAACAGCTCACTCACGGTGTTCCCTCCTGAGGAACATTTGAGTCACCACAGGGCTTTCACTATGACAATTTGTAGCATAACTGAACAGGCCTTTGCATGCTCTTCTGTTGTCTGTATCCTGGGCTATTTGTTGTCTGACCCTACCTGCCCGTGGGGGTGGCACAGAGTCAAGGACACTTCTTCACAGCTTACAACTGTCTTCAGGCTAAATACCTAGAAGTAGGCTTACCTGATTAACAGTGAAGCAGAGATTTAGCCCTGCTAAAAACCTTCCATTCAGCCACAACATTGCCCACCATAAGAAGACATGTTTCTTCGGCCTCCACAACAGAGAATACTTTTGAACTTCCAAACCAATGGAAACACCAACCAAGAAAAGACTGCAATTAGTGGAGTCAGAATAAAGCTCTTGGTACTTTACATAAGACTAGTAAGACTATGTGCAGTGCCTCCTAGGTGATTCTCAGACATCAAACCAGATCACTTGACCTGGAGAAAACCTAAGAAGTAGAGCTAGGAAGAAGAAACCAGACAAAGTGTACTCTGGTGAGCTTATTGATCATCAGAACTCATGGGTCCAAGTGATTCCTGATCCTTGGTTTTCTGTAACTTAACTGTGCAAAAACAAGCCATATCCCTGTGTCATTCAGAAGGGCACATCCTGAGCTTGCTACCAAGTTGAGACTTGAACTCAATAGTTCTTGGTGCTTCCCTGAGACTAGACAAAGGAGAAAGAGTGGGTCCCTGGCCTAAGGAGATGGAAACGGATCCTTATCTCAGTTCTGTTGTGAGCAAGGTGTGATTTACAGTAGCTGCTTCCCTCCTTGGGTTTCAGTTCTCTCAGATGCAAAATTGGGATTAGCACTCCTGTCTAACCTGGCCGGCAGCAGCCTTCCAGCCTCTCACCTATGCACAGGAGGAGGGATGCTACAGAAGAACCATGGAACAATGCCTGGAGTGCTAGGGAAAGCCCCACATCCAGACTGGACCAAACCCAAACAGATCTCAGGACACTCCCTAGGGTGTTGTCTGCAAAGGTGTCTGTTCTTCTAAGGGTCTGCAGCACTTGCAGCCAGTGCTAAGTTTCTGTTGCATGCTGGGCCTTTGAATTTGTTCTGCATTCATCCTCATTTAAACTTGCCTTGCAAAAGGAGGATGAAATGGTTTGCCCAGGTCATACAGCAGCTCAGACTCTAGTCTTGCCACTCCCTTGAGTCCATGCTGCTCTAGAAAATTCGGACATGCTGTCTAGCTTGGGCAAGACAAAGGCTGCTTATTGAACAATATTCTCTAACGCCTTATAAAACCAGAACTTTCTGGGAGTGCTAGAGATCTTCTAGCTCTTAGAATTCTACTTCCTAAGGCAACTGTGTCAGCTGGGTTAATGTCTACTTGACAGAAGCTAGAGTCATCAGAGAAGAAGGGGTCTCACTTAAGAAAATGCCTCCCTAAGATCCAGCTTTAGGGCATTTTCTTAATTAGTGAACAATGAGAGAGAGTCTAGCCCACTGTGATTGGTGTTGTCCCTGCTGGTGGTCCTAGGTTCTATAAGAAAGCAGGCTGAGCAAGGCTCAGGGAGCAAGCCTGTAAGCAGCACCCCTCCATGGCCTCTGCATCAGCTCCTGCCTCCAAGTTCCTGCCCTGCTTGAGTTCCTGTCCTGACTGCTTTTGATGATGAACTGCTATATGGTACTGTGAGTAAAATAAACCCTTTCCTCTCCAACTTGTATTTTGGTCATGGTGTTTCATCACCAAAATAGGAACTGTAACTAAGACAGAGTCAAATAAAAACTCATTAGAAAAGCAGACTAGCTCCACCCTTCAATTCACAAAAGCTAGATACTACAGTGCTTTGAGGCAAGAAATCAAAGGTGCTCAAAAGGGAAATCAGGGACAAGGAGATAGCTCAGCAGGTAAAGGAGATTGCCACCAAATCTGATGATCTGAACTGGATCTCCAGGGCCCACATGGTAGAAAAAAAGACTTGACTCCTGTGACACATGCAGGTGTACATGCATACACATACACACACACAAACATACACACACATGCAAACATACACACACACACAATCACACACACAAGCATACACAGACATTTTTAAAGGGAAAGTCATGATGTTTCATAGAATTCTTGTAAAATAAGTGTAACTTTCCCATTTGACAATGAAACTACAGAGGCTGAGAGAGGAATGTTCTCACATCTTGATGATGGTGGGACCCCAAAGTTTTCATGATCCCTTGTGATTCCAAAATCTACTGTATTAAGTCAGTTTGAGATCAAAGGATGCCTGCACTAGGAGCATGGCCATACAGGTTGTCTCTGGTTCTCAGTGTCCAACTGTGAGCCCAGGATGTCCCATGAGATCTTTGGACTTTGTCCTCTACGACCATAAGAAAGCCACCGCAGTGCCATATGACTTCACCCTGGTGACCCAGTAGATGCTTTCCCTCTCATGCTAACTCTCCTGATTGCCTGGCTCCATGAGTTCCTTCATTGTATCCAGGTCACTTTAGGATACTTTGGGACACTGCTGCTTCTGCTTAGAGCTCAGTCCTTTTTGTACCCAACCCCATCCCTGAGCAGTAACTGGTCTATGCTTCAAGTTCAGTTCAGCCATCTCTTCCTCAGAGAAACCAGACCATAGACAGGTTCAGATAGCTCTGCTGTTAGCTCTGAATAACACGTTTTCCTTTGGATAAGCAGAAGCCTTTGTTCCTGACTTAATTTCTTTATTTTTATGGTTTTTTGTTTGTTTCAAAGTCCACCTTCTTTGAAAGCCCTCCATTTATAATAAATGTTGCTGCCTAACTTGGCAGGTAGATGGTTACTCCTGGTCAAATACACAGTGGAGTATGTAAGAAGACTCCACAAGCACACGCTCCTGAGGCCTGCACTTTGTTCTTGGCTTTTCAGGCCCCTCCAACAGCCTAAGGTAAGACCTGAGCTCTCCCAAAGAACATTCTCTGGAGTGAACACTTCATCTGTCATCAGCAGAAAGGTAAATCTCCATTAGTATAAAAGTACAAAACAAGTATGAACCTCATAAGCCTATAGCACTGATGGGTAGACCAGATGTTAGAAATAAACCAGACTTTCAGACTCCCATCTCGCAACAATGATTCCACAAATTGTCAAATCAAAACCCACCAATAATTGAAGAGGTCACTGTACCCCTCTTCCATTTTGTATCTACTTAATCGATATGTATATGGATAAAACTCAATATTAAATGTGACATATCTCTCATTAGGAAGTCTATCAGAAGGAATTTAGATTAGGCTGGCAGGAGTGCTCAGTGGGTAAAGATGTGGCTGACAAGCCTGGTGAACTGGATTCAACCCTTTAGAACTACATGGTAAAGAGAAAGAACCGACTCCTGCAAGTTGTCCTCTGACCTCTACACATGCCAAGGCATGTCTGTCCACACACTCTAAATAAATGAAACGCACCCCCCAAAAATCTATGTCATTGAGTCTTTATGGTGGCAGATTTTACCACATCAAGACCGTTAAACATTCAAGTCACTGGGACTTGCCCCATTCAAATTCCTGTAAATTCACCAAAATCACCCAGCTTCAGACCCTTGCTCACTATCTTAAGCCACCCCGTTGCTCACTAGCCACTCCCCCATCCTTCTCTCATGCCACACCCTGACAAGCACCCTTCAACTTTGTATATTTTTAAAGCAAGCTCTTACTATGTGCCCCAGGTTGGCCTATAACTTGCTAAGAGGTCCAGACTGGGGTGCAATTCAGTCTTCCTGCTGGGATTACAGCTATGCACCACAACTGGCTTCATGCACACAAATCTGACTACCGTATTAGCCCCTGTGGTTTTTTGGAGCTAAGTATTATTTGGGCTTTTGCAGCCAGTTTCCTTCCCTTGGGATATCATCCTCAACGTCCATCCATGTTGAAACATATGTCTGAATTTTATCTCTTTGCAAGGTAGACTAATATTTCATTGTCTGGCTATACTTCTTTGTACTTTTTCTAAAGACATTTAATGGTATTTATGGAAATTACTATTAAATAAGCTAGCAAAGGAGATGGGGGCAAGGTTGAGGTGGATCCTAAGAGACACTAAGATTAAAATTCAAATCCCTGTTTGTAATTAGCAAATGGGCAGCAGTCCCCAGAGCAGGGAGCTTCTGTAAAGGTAACTCCTTGGTTCCAGTGTCATCTGCACATGGGCCAAGGTCCCCATCTATGTGCACTTTTTTTTTTCTTACCTATAATTTGCTTGATATGAGTTTAGCTTAGTCCTCCTGGAGACACTTCAAGCACATCCACCCTTCATTGCAATTAGTAATGAATTAGAATTGCAATTCTATTCCTGAATGCAGACCTGAGACAGGATACCTCACACTTCTCCCAAACTATCTTCAAGGATTCTCGGTGACTTGACATGGATGGTTTTCTTGTTGTCCATGTTGCTAAGATAGTGAAGGCCAGAGAAGCTGGGAACTGGCTCAGCAGACATGGGGTGTAGCTAAAGCCAGGTGGGAGGCTACAGAGCTCACAGGGGTCTCTGCTTGTGAGTGTGTCTGAGCTCCACATGCATAGGGAGATGTGCTTCTGCAATAAGAAATGCATTTGTCTGCATGACACACAGTAGATCTTCCACTCCCAGAAAGTGCTCCTCCATGGGAGACAAAGGTTCTGTAAATAAACAGATCAGCTAGCTATTAAATTCAAAAGTGACCTGGAGAAGTTTTCTTTTTACTCATGTTTTGAATTATGTTTTTTGTTGTGCTGGAGATGGAGCACGCATGTGCCATGGTCCATTTATAGAGGTCAGAGGACAACCTGGGGGAGTCAGTCTTTGCCCTCCTCCATATGAGTCCAGGGGACCAAACTCAGGTTGTCAGCCTTGGGGGCATGGATCCTTACCACTGAGCAATCTCCCAAAGTTTTCATTATTGTCCAATTAAATAAAAATCTAGTGCTCGATAGCCAAAAACAGTGAATCTGGAGTGGGAGCCAAGATTTTTCCTTTCTAGCAAGTTCTGCAGTGTGCTTCTCATGGCTCCGTTATTTGAATCACACTAGAGAAACACCTGTTCACAGAGTCAGCTTTCAGTGCTTCCAGCTCATGCCTGTGGCAAATGGGACTCACAGATCCCCATCTATACCATCTGTACTCAGCCTTCACCATAGGTACACAATGTCTATATAACCTCTTAATACACACACACACACACACATATACACACACACACACACCAAGTTTACACTACAAGTTAGAGTACCCAGTCATGATTTACATTCGATGGTCAATATTGTCAACTTCCCAGGATCTAGACCACCTAGGAAACAAGCCTCTGGGCATACCTGTGAGGGATTGGCTGGCTTAGTTGGGCTAGTGGGCACACCTGTGAGAGGGTTTCTAGGTGAGATTGAGGTAGAGAGACCCACCCACATAGCTTCCCTTCTTTTGCTGTGATAGAACTGTACTGACGTGAAGCAACTTAGAGGAGAAAGGGTTTTGTACTAGCTCACAGTTCCTGGTCTCTGCCCATCATGGCAATGAAGTCAAGACGTTAGGACCCTGAACCAGCCAGTTACACTCATAGTCAAGACCAGAGAGAAAATGAATGCATGCATGCTTGTGCTTGAGCCCAGCACCTAACCCAGGGAACAGTGCCACCTTCCTTTAGACTAGGCTTTCCCACATCCATTTACATCACCAAGACAATTGGCCACAGGCACAGCCATAGACCGACCTGATCTACACTCTTTTCCCAAGTGAATCTAGGAATCCGTGTCGACTTGACAGTTAAAATTGACCACCACCATCACACCCAGCATGACTGCAGTCTACATCAGCCCATAGCCTAGGGACCTGGAGTAAATGAAAAACAGGAAGGAAGTTGAACACCACCATCCCCCACCCTCTCCCTCCTGACTGTAAATGCAGCGTGGCCAGCTGTCATGCACTCCAAGCTCTATGACTTCCCTACCATGAATATCTGCATCCAGAAACTGAGAGCCAAAGTAAACCATTTCCCTTAGGCTGCCTTTTTATTGCAGGGTATTTTACCTCAGCAATATCAGTGTTGTGACTGACACAACACTCAACACACATCTATCCTGTATGCACATAAGGATTCACATACAAACCACACAGGCAGATACATTCATAACCCACTCCTTACACATGTGTGCACACACCCACTATCTGTACATAACAGATACTACCCCACCACACATCACATATGACCCATGCCAGCAGTATATGCCCACCTTTCTGTAGACTAGAAGCTACCCATTCCTTCCACCTTGTTTTGGGTAACCTTCTTCACCCCATTTGTCTCCTTGTCCCAGTTCCTCTCTGAGTGGCTTCTACTCCCAAAGTCTACCCATCAATATATATCCCATGTGACATACTATTCTTTAAGAGCCAATTTCTTTCTGAAATCTACTTTTAAAGAAAATGTAGCAAGCATCAACGATCCTTTCCTGACAGTTCATTTTACTAAGCATGTGGGTGAAGAAACGTGTTGAGGAAGATAACCCTGACTTCCATGCTTCCTTCTACTCATTCACCTATCTATCCACTTGCCTACCCACCCATCCACCCATCCACCAATCCATCCACCCATCCATTCATACATCCATTCATACATCCATCTATCCATCCACCCATCCATCCACCCACCCACCTACCTATCCACCCACCCACTCACCCATCCATTCATCTCTCCATCCATCCACCCATCCATTTACTCATCTATTATCCATCTATCCATCCATCCATCCAACTGTGCAAAAATAAGCCAGATACAGGTGAGACTGAACACCAGACCAGCACACCCACTCCACTGCCTCACATTTTAAAACCTGGCACCTTCCCGGGGGCTACAGTTACTTTCAGATCCAATATTAATGATGGTGAGAGGGTTTCAAGACCCAAAAGAAGTCAATATGAATAGGAGCCATCCAAGAAACCTTCTAGCACCCTTTGAATGTGACAGTATGAGAAGCAGGTTCCCTCCTGCTCTAGGCAAGTGACAGAGCCTGCTGCAATTTGATTATTCCTGATGCTTAGGGAAGCCATTCAAACTAGAAGATGAGGGTGCCAACACCACCACCTCTACTACCACCACCAAGAACAGTATGTTCAAAACAAGGACACATGATTCGGCATGCTACTTGATGTGGCTCCTAAGTCTCACCTCTGATACTGCCATGTCACTTTCCAAATGATGTCACAGAGACTTCTAACCACTAGCCTGAGATCTTACAGATGGTAAGATGGTAAGTTACAATCCTGGTGAGTGACAGGAGAGGCTGTTTCCCAGGCTCTACCAGAGTGCAGAGCTCCTCCTCCCCATGCAAGCAGAGTTCCAAGCCCGTTGGATCTGAGGACAGTGTCAATGGCACTCACAGACATGTCTCATCTCTGTCCCTGCCTACTCTGTGACCATTATCAACCCCACGGAGAACCACCAGGCAGACAAAGGTAGTGTGGCAGACATCGGAGATGAGCTGATGAAATCAGAGTGATATTTCTATTTGTTTATTTTGTTCCTTACAGAAAACACACAGGGAACAGAGAACTTCAGCCGCAGGGGCCATAATACCATGGTGACAGACTCCTTAAAGAGACCCACACATTAGTGGAGTGGTGTCAGAGAGGGTGGGAAGTTGGGAGGACTTCATTCAACTTCCCCATGACTCAGATATGCTCCAACATCTGTCCTCAAGCTGGATTGAGGTCAACAAGGGTAAATAGTCCCCTGGCCTGAAGGTACTCCCTGGGTCATCTCCCCACTTGCCCTGTCTGCTGACCTCGGAGGAAAGCCAGCCCTGCAGTTAACATCTGTGGTCCCATCAGCGGGGCTGGAGTGAAAGGTACTTAACGCAGGCAGCTCATTTTGCAAGGTTAGAAAGAATCGATAGGAGAGGAGTTTAATGCAGTATCGCTATCAGGTCTCGTTGTGCTTTTAAAACTGAAATACCCACAGTGGTATACTCTTAGTCTCACTGGAAAGAGAATGGGTTGACCGTGGTCTCTGATAGATATCACACTCAGTGCAGATGACGGAAAACCTACCTAGAGCCTTCTAGAATTACACTGTCCCCATTTTCTCTCCCTCCCCTTCCTTTTTGAGATACTGTCTCTCAGAGCAACTCAGGTTTGGTTTGAATCTTGAATTTAGTCTGTAGGTCAGGCTGGCCTTGGACCCACAGCAAACCCAATGCTTTCCTCTCCCTCAGATATGTGTTCCACCAAGCCTGCCTGCTTTTTTTCGTAATCTTCTTTTTAAGCTCGTCTCTTTTCCCACCCTCCTCTTCCCCCCCAACCCCCCCTTCCTCCCTATCCTCCCCACTCCCATGGAAGACAGTCTAAAGAAACCAGGTGATTCCCTCACAGCTCCCTACAAAATTAAGGCTTGGAAACACATCAAGAGGCAGAGCCGGTTGGAAGTCGTCATGTTCACAGCAAACACAAACTTCCATGAACTTCTTTTGACAAAGGAGCCTGTCTGGGCAGAGCAAAATTAAACACAGTATACCCATCTGTTGTTAAGCAGGAACAAGATAAATTCTTTAGTGAGCTTCATACAAAAACTTAATGAGAAAATTATAAACAGTAGGGACATGGTTGTATGTCTGTGGGCACATCAATTTCCTGATATCCATTGAGAGAGCTGGTCTATGATGAAGCCAAGTGTCAGAAAGAATGCAAAGAGCAAGGGCAAGCCCTGGTTATCCACACCCTGCCAGCCTTTGTGCATGCGTGCGGAAGCCATGTCTCTCTGTAAGACCTGAGCAGCGCTTTTGACATCCGTCATTAAGATTCTGCCTCATCCGGTGCCTTTACTCCAGGTGACTGTTAACACAAGTGATTCAGTTACTAGGTCTAAAACCTTAATGATGACAACTGTTGCAGTTTTAACTCAAATGGCTAATCTGAGAATTAAAGGCCTCTATTCATTGTCTAGGGCTTTTGTAAGAATGACTCTATACTAGGTGACTCAACAGAAATGGATTGGAATGCAGCTCTGGGCCCTAGAAACTCCAAATCAAGGTCCTGGTGGGTTTAATTCCTCCCAGAAGCTGCTCTCTCTCTCTGCCTCCCCATCATTTCCCATTCTTCTGTCTCAGTGTCCAATCCCCTACTTCTTAAGGGCAGCAGTCAAACTGGATTAGGACCCACATTTGTGACCCCATCTTCTCTTGCTCATTTACAGGGACTCTATTACCAAATAAAGCCACTCTCATGGGTCTTGGGTCTTGGGACTTCCATCTCTTTCTGGGAATACAATTCAGTCCCTAGAAACAGCCATTTGCTTCACCCCATACCTGATAAGAGTTGCACTCTCTTGACTTTATTAAGTTAGCTTTAGGATCAATTTTAAGCCAGAGGTGTCTACACTCAGTATCATTCCTTTATTTAACCATGAGGAGCTGACAGATGAGGAGATAGCTCAGTTAATAAAGTCCTTGCAAGCACCAAGGCCTGCATTTTATCCCTAGGGCACATGGGCAGAAGCTGGGTGTGACAGCATCCATAATCCTTATTTAACTGCTGCTCCACAGGGAGCGGTAAGTACCCACCATCCATTTAGAAATCCACAGTAAACACTTATTGTGCCACCTCCGATGGTTTCTGTTCCCATTGCTGCAGTGATGCAGCACCCCCATCAAAAGCTACTAAAGGAAGGAGGGGCTTATTCCGGCTCAGGGTTCAAGAGTGCAGTCCATCACAATGAGGAAGTCACAGCAGCAGGAGCGTGAGACAGCTGTCACATCATATCTACAACCAGGAAGCACAGGGTGATGCACACATGCCACTGCCTAGCTCCCTCTCTCATATGTATAGTCCAGGATCTCAACCTGGGGATGGTGACATGCACAGTGGGCAGGTCTTCCAACCTTAATGAACACAATCAAGATAATTCCCCACAGGCATGCCCAGAGGCCCTCTTAGATTCCATGCCATTGGTAAGATTAACCACCACAAGACGTTAAATGCTCAGAAAACAAGCATTTCCAAGAGTTCAGAGTCAAACCAAGGCCCTCCTTACGGTGGAATGGAATGAGGCTGTGGAAGACCCTGCCCCTTCCTTGGGGAAGAACCTTTATTAGTGGGCTCTACTTTAGAAAAAACAATACTGTGATTCAGGTAAGTGATCAAATCCTTCATTATTTCACTAAACAGACAGACCCAGCAGGACAGTCAGCTGTGTAGAAGGTGCTGAGAAACAACACCTGGTATTGTTCGTGGCTTTCACATGCAAATGTACAAGATCACAAGCACATTCAATGCACACCTGTTGTCTTAGTTAGGGTTTTCCTGCTGTGAACAGACACCATGACCAAGGCAACTCTTATAAAAACAACATTTCATTGGGGCGGGCTTACGGGTTCAGAGGTTCAGCCCATTATCATCAAGGCAGGAACATGGCAGCATCCAGGCAGGCATGGTGCAGGAGGAGCTGAGAGTTCTACATCTTCATCTGAAGATTGCTAGGAGAATACTGGCTTCCAGGCAGCTAGGATGAGGGTCTTAAAGCCCACGCCCACAGTGACACACCTACTCCAACAGGGCCACACCTTCTAATAGTGCCACTCCCTGGGCCAAGCATATACAAACCATCACACATGCACACACGCACATATGATCAAACACACCCACCCCCCACACACATACACGCATACCCAAACACACATATACACATGCATACTTGCACATACACACAGACATATACACCAGAAAAGTAAATTAAAGGAGCCAGACAGGGTGGCTGCTCATATCTGTAATCCCAGCACTTGGGAGGCTGAAGCAGAAGCACTGCTGCAAGTTCTTAGCAACTAAGTTTGAGTCTAGCTTGGACTACAGTGTGACCCTAATTCATAAAACAACAACAACAAAAAGAACAATATATACATAAAGTCTCTAGCTTTGTAATTTATAGGCAGGCTCATGAAAGAATGACTTAGCCTTGAAAAACAAGAATTCCATGTAAAAGAAGATTGGAAGTTAAGGAATTGCTGTCAAAGCTTGGGGAAGAATATCCAGGAATATTCTTCCTGGGTCTATAAAAGTAATATTCCACCCCTGTCTTAGTCAGGGCTTCTATTCCTGCACAAACATCACAACCAAGAAGCAAGCTGGGGAGGAAAAGGTTTATTGAACTTACTCTTCCACGTTGCTGTTCATCACCAAAGGAAGTCAGGACTGGAACTCAAGCAGGTCAAGGAGCAGGAGCAGGAGCTGATACAGAGGCCATGGAGGGATGCTGCTTACTGGCTTGCTTGCTTATTTCCCCTGGCTTGCTCAGCCGACTTTCTTATAGAACCCAAGACTACCAGCCTAGGGATGGTACCACCCACAAGGGGCCCTCCCCCCTTGATCACTAATTGAGAAAATACCTTACAGCTGGATCTCATGGAGGCATTTTTCTCAACTGAAGCTCCTTTCTCTGTGATAACTCCAGCTTGTGTCAAGTTGACACAAAACCAGCCAGCACAACCCCCTTCGGGCCTCATAGTGAAGACATATTGTCCAGATTAAAGGGGAAAGACATCAACATTTGTTTATTGGTAGCAAGAGAACTTAACATCCTTGAAGAACGTAAGGAACTGGGACACCCTTGGAACCCTTGGTCAATGCAATGAAGTGAGCGTGTGGGGCTGTCTTCAGGCCTCTGTTATGGCCACAGCGGAAAACATTAAGTCTCTGTGAACTTGTTTCATATAACTTAATACATGCACAATAAGCAGAGAAAAACTTTTGGGAAACCCTCAGTCTTGTTGTACTCAACCCACACAAGTCTAAAGACCAGGGATGCCCCTGCTGGGATCTTCTCACTGCCTAGTGTCCTGCCATGAGGAATGGCAGCAGCGGAACAATGTGTCTTCCCATCTCCACCCTGGCCTTGCTCTCACCCACCCATGTGGTCCTGAACCCTGCTAGTCAGGCCTCCCCATCAGGTGTTTCCAATCTCCCTGGTTGACTCTTGAGCTTCTCCTGGTTAGTCACTGACCTTGCCTCATCCTGAGTCTTAATTGCTACAGACAGATTCCAGCCATGTGCTCTGTCCCAAGCTGTTCACTTTCCATGTGGGTGCACTGATAAGAAAGCATCAAAGAAGAGGGATGGAGCCCTGGGGTGAGCTGCTCTGTGCCCCCACAGCCTTCCACCATGATAGACTGTCTCACGACAAGCTCAGAAACAATGGAACCAGGCAGCCCTGGGCTGAACCCCCTGAAACTACAAACCAGAATACATCCAGCCCCTGTTCATGTGTCTTCCTCATGTATTTATCACAGACACACCAATGACCAAAAGCGACTAAAAATCAAATTTCCAAATCTTCAAGATTTTCTCCTAGGATGGCAGAAGTTATGTGTTTGACTTTGTCACGCTGACAGCACACTGGCGTAATGATGAAACTAACATTCTATGACACAGTTCCAGAATCACTTTCTCCCACGGGCTTCCTCACCCATCTTTAACATTTTAAGACAGCATTTTTATTTGGGTTGAGTAAACATTTCTACTCTTTCCTTATACTTTCTGGAAGGAAAGCTGGTACTCTACTGTGACACATGACTGTGACACAGGGCGAGGGGAGAAACTGTCGCACTGGCTGTATTTGTCGGGATCCATGGGCTGAGGGATCAAATCAACCATGGTGCCTCCATTTCCAACCGTAATCCAGAGCTATGGTTGTGCCTGTGTTTCAGAAACACTAGCTTACTATAAACAGTACGGTAAGTGCACAGATGAAAAGCCAGTTAAAGAAGGACAAAGGACAAGGCCGAGGGACTGAACACAGCAGCTACTATAGCATAGCTCAGACAAACTGGAAATGAGTACAAATGTGGATTAGCTTCCTGTTCTTACTGTCACAAACCACCACAAAATCTGTGGCTTTAAACAGCATAGATTTATTATTTTATTGTTCTTAAAGTCAGAGATCTGGCACGTGTAGGTGAAAACACGGGGGTCATTAGGTCTCTGAAGAAGAATCTGCCTGCTGGTCTCTTGCTATCTGGCAGAGGCTGCCATGGCCCCTCCTCCATCTTTGAATCTAGAATGGATTCCAGTGTGTCTCCCATCACCTCAACAACACCCCCACCCCCACCCCAGCCTCACTTTCACTTTTAAAGTTCCCTGTGCTTACATTGGGCCCACCAGGATAATCTGCACCTGGGTGGTTTGAGAGAGGACCCCCCCCTCCCCCCAGGCTGTTTGAAATCTCGGAATCCAGTTAGAGGCACTGCCTAGAGAGGTTCAGCGGGGCCCTGCTGGGAGAAGCACATCATGGGGAACAGCTTTACTGCTTAGAGCCTCTGTCACGTCCAGTTTATTCCATCTGTTCTGTGCTAGTGTTTGGAGATGTGAGCTCTCAGCTTCCTACCCCCGCTGCTGTGCCTGTCTTGCAGCCCGCCATGATAGACTCTTATCCCTCTGGAAGGGTGAGCCCAAATAAACTCTTTTCTCTATAAGTTGTCTTACATGTTGTCTTTTATAACAACCCAAAAGTACATGTGGCTTAGCTAATGTGTAACCTTCAGTGGTCTGCAAACTCCATTCTCTACCGTCATCTTTGGTAACATGCTTCCATCTAGTCCCACAGAAGAATCTGACCCGAAGACTAGTCTGAGCTACCTTATCAGAAGGCCTGAGTGTACAGTCCAGGAAGAGCTGATGAGAGAGGCCAACAGGCCAGTTTTCAATTCTCTCTCTCTCTCTCTCTCTCTCTCTCTCTCTCTCCCTTCTTGTTCTCCCTCCTCTACTCCATCCTTCCTTCTCTCTCCCCTCCTCCCCCTCCCTTCATTCTTCCCTCTTTTTTGACTTTCTTTCTATTTTCTTTCTCTCTACTCTTCCTTCCTTTCATTCTTCCTTCTTTCCTCCTCCCCCTCTTTCTCTCTTCCATTTATTTCCAGTTAGAACACAGAACGTAATCCACATTTACAATATCAAAACTTCTCATCTGGATACAGCGGGCCCCTATATCAATAATCAAAGGCTATCATATAATGAAATTCATCCAAGTCTGTAAAAGAAGAAATACTACTCAAGAATCCTCTAACTCAAGAAGCTGCTATTTGAATATGAAATAAGTAAAATATGTCTTCAGCAGTCAAGCAAACATTCCAGTACATATTTGTTTAGAACACTGTAACATAATATCACAAAAGTCATCAAAATTAATAATCACAGATGGCACAAACAACAACAAACTGGTTAGTAAAGGAAGACTACTGATACCCTAGTGTTATAACAAAGCCCGTCATCACCCAAAGTTTTACTTCTATAAACATTAAGGTGAGCTTCTTAACAACAATAGAAACCTAATAAAAAATTTAAATAGCCTTCCTGTGCCTTTCTCATCTCCCTCTCTTCAGATCAATGCATTTCCAAACCATCATCTAAGACACATATATTCTCCGGAGATTATGATTAACCCATATGCCCACAACTGGTCAACATGCAGGGAACAAGAGACCACAGAATGCTCAACACTACAGGGGGTATAAATATTACATCCTCTCTCCCAAGGCTTGGAAAACACTGTGGAAGAGACTGAGGATGAAATGTGAGAGGCAGAGGGGGTAGATGACTATAAAGACACAGTGTCTTCTGGACAGAACAGGGCAACTGCACATATGAACTCATGGTGGCCATGACAGTGTGCACAAGAACTGTAGAAGCTCGAACTGAACACAATCCCACCACAAGGATGGAGGAGGCTGGACATAAAATTGTACCAGAGGCTGTGCAGCTTTTGGCGATTGTTAGATGCTATAAAAGGGAAAGACAGTTTTCCCTAAGAGAAAGAGAAGACTCTGATAACTGCACTCCAGTGGGAGGCCACACTTGTAAGAGTATTTGGGCAGCCATATTGGTATTGACAGGGTCGAAAATGACTCGAACTTGGACACACGGTGAGTATGGAAGTGGCCGTGGGTCTGCAAAAATTGGGGTAGGGTGACTATGATCAAAACACATAAACAAATCTCAAAGGACTAATTAATAAGAAGTTAAAACAGAATTGTTACAAGAAAAAGCACAGAGGGTATAACCCATATTGAAAAAGAAAAGATATGCCAGGAAAAAGAAGCAATTACGTATAGTGATAGAAGTAAAGTGATAATAACATGCACCCACACATGAATTGCCACTAGTGGTACTGTGCTGGTTAATGTTTCATTGTTGGCTTGACAGAATCTAGTGTTACCTAGGAGATGGACCTTTGACATGCCTGTGGAGGATTATCTTAATTGCATTAATTGAGGTGAAAATACTTGTCCACTATGGGTAGGACCATTCCCTAGGCAGGGAATCCTGAACTAAATAAAAGACATAAAGTAGGCTGAGCACTAACACAGCCTCACTTAGTTCTGTTCCTGATCATGAGCGTAACCTGACCAACAGGTTCAAGCACCTGCCACCTTGGCTTCCTCACCATAATGAACTGTACATCCTTAAACCGTGAGCCAGAGGAAACCTTTTCTCCCTTAAGTTGCTTTGTCAGTAAATGAAACTAAGATAGATATTCAAATATTTGATAATTCACTTAGTGAACAAGTCGGTTCAATATAATGTTATTACAAAACCCTAACAATTATGTGAGATTGGCATGTATGATTTATTAAATAATTAGGCAAGTATATTGTAATTAACATTGAGAAGAGATACAACAAATTTAATCAAAGAAAAGTGAGGTTACCATATTCTTGTCAGATAATGGAGAATTTAATGTGACTTCTCAACATGAAGACATGTTATTTTAACAGTAACTAAACTCTGGAAAGAAAGCATAAAAAAGCCTTTATATTCCAAAAACAACAGCCGCCAGTTGTTGAAGGCACAAAGAGGATGCAGCAGGAGCATGGAGACATCAGAGACGTCACTGTACTTTCTCCTTCCAAGGTTGGAGTGTACAAGTGTGTGCCCAGGGGTAGGGGTGGTACCCAGAGAAAGAAGTTACACACAACAGAAAGAGTGTAGAATGGAGTATAAGAAAATACACCTCCTCTTGACATTGTAGCACACACTGGTAAACACTAATTATGCAGTAAGTTACGACTCCCATGAGTCAGTAAATAGAGATATACATGAGCTTTAATTCTTACATGATCTGAAACATGATTAAGTTGGAAATCAGGTAAGCCACTGAACATCATGCAGAAATGAGTGTAAGAGAAGCATGCTATGCAGGCACAGTGGGGAAGGTGACTGGGTCTCATACCAGAGCGGATTCCTGGCCAATAGGCCTTTTATTAGGACACAAGACTATCTTAAGAAAAGTGAAATGGGCAAAGGTTGAAAAATAACAGCAACAAGCAATGGATCTGAAAATAGGTAGATAATAGAAATGAACAAATATAAGAACTGATTTTTTCTCTACAAAATTTTTCTAATCAAAGTTTAAGTAGAAATAGTCATATAAAATGACAGAAATATAAATTAAATAAAACTTAAAGTGGACCAGACAAAGGTATTAGTGTAAAATCTCAATCTATAGATTTTGAAAATAAATAGATTGTTGCAGAGGATGCAGGAAAAAAAACTGTTGTAAAAAAAAAGTAAACCAAGAGATAGAAAAGGAAAATTTACAGTTGTCTATAATTTCCCAAGAAAGATGAGAGTTTTCAGCTCCTTAGGCCAATGTTTATATTGATATACAAAAATTCCCAGAAAATTAAAGGCACAGTCCCAATTCCTCTGGAATTGTAGCTTTTACATTTCTAAATAAAACATTAGCATTTTAAGCTGGAAATGACTGTAAAATGACTGCCTTTTATTTAAAATTTTATTGTAAGAATTCCAAAATGAAATACTCTAAAAATATGACAGAAACTCACATTTGCTCATAGGTTAAAAGTACAGAGGCCCAGAGATATTAACTCATTAATGGGAAATCATTTAACAATGTTGAACATCTAATTCTGATTTTCTCAGTCTTCTAAAGTCTTGGGACTAGACGGTTGACAAGGGGGAACATTGTTGCTCATTTTCAAACAACTTTCTTTACTGTTAAAACACTAAAGTAGTCATAGTTTTGTTTGAACGAGCCATCTTCTAAATGGGATGACTTTAGGTACATCTGTTTTTCTCTTCTTCCCTTATGTTTCTCCCATATTTTCTGAGCAGAATATAGCATATAATATCAGAAAAGACATTCAGTGTCTAACACAAGTACCTAGCAGAGTGGCTTTTATACTTGTCATTTTCATTTTTGTTAAAGGAGTCTTTGAAAAATCATACAAGTCTTTTTTTAGAATGGTCCAAAGAAAAAAATGAATTATATGCAAATAAGCACTAAAATTTGCATTAAGCCACCCATCTTTTGGACTAAATGGAACGGTGAAGAATGAACACAAATAATTTCAAGTGTGGTTATCTCTGTCCATTTTCACCAAAACTTTGTAGACTGGAATGATTATTTTTTGCTGTTTTAAAGATGACTCGTCCATCTTAAAGACAGTAAGGAGATGACCCTGGGAGAGGCAGAATTCACAAGAGTGACCACATCTTTAGAATTTCAATCATGGGTGCTTTAGCACAGCTCAGTCTCTTTGACATTCCATAAGATTGTCAAATAAACAAAGGCAAAGCCTATGTTGTGATGAAGTCACGTGACTTTGGAGAAGCCCCTGACTTTATAGTAGCTTCACTTCACGTCAGTAAACAGGGATAACCATACTTTCCTGACACATCCTGTAGAGTCGTTATGAAGATTAAGTATAGGGAAAGCATTTGAGAACATCATTTATCATGATTATTATTAATACATGACCATGCCTATTACGAATCTATTATAGCTCGAGCAGTGTTGGGGTAAGTGCTGGTGGGACCTAGGTGGATGGTAAAAAAGACACATGGCTTACTAAGAAGCAATTAAAATGCACCCCTGTTGTTTGAAAGTCAGTGTCCATGGGTAATTAGCAATTACTGGTGCACACCCACCAGTGGATTGTTGGCTATTACGCCAGTCCTGTATGGCCGTCTTATAAAGTAAGTTGACACAGTGCAGAGTTCCCAGCTAGTATACATGTTTGCTTTCACAAGAAATTACACCCTATTTACAGCTGCCAGTTAATTTTAATCATTAAAATTTCGAGAGAATTTCAAGGTCTGTTTTTTTGACCACTGCACTCACCAGAGCTTTTGAAAACCACAGGGCCATAAGGGACAGTGTTTCATCTTGTTTGATTCCATGGAGCACACACTCCTGATCATCAGAGGTCACTTCCTTTTCTGACTCCCCTGATGTTTGCTACCTAAGGGAGATCCTCCATTTTCAAGTATGTGGATGAGACATTGAGCCATTCTCTAAGATGTGCTAATGGTATTCAGCTAAAAGTCACATGATCCCAGTGGGACTCAGTTCCTCTTTAGTGGTCTGGGTACCATAGAACTTCCCTTCATGAAATGGTCTCTCTACAGAGAATGGAAGGGATCATCCTTTACGGCTTTTAAATGTTCTCGGCTCGTTTCTTAATAGTATCTTCTTTATGCCATCCCTTACCACTCTGGACCTTTTGCCTTTTACACTGAAATTCATGGTCACAGTCTGGTTTGGTTTTTGCTGTGAGTTGTTCTCACCAATTTAGACACAGCTCTGTTCACTGTTCTCCAGGGGACAATGCATCTAGAATAATTGTCTGTTTTAGGTCTATGGCCACCACAGAGAGTAGTTAAAGCTCCGAGTTTCATGTGAGATCCTTCATCTTTAATCAAAACCTTCCTACAGTGGCTCCATGATGGCTATGGAGCCTGTAAGTGTGAGGTCACTTTAGGCTGTTCTTCTAACCTCTAAGCGGGGCCAGTCCTCAGGGATGGATGGAATTTCACTGCAGTTACCTATTTCCTCTATATAATGAAATAATTGTCTGGCCCCCATTCTGTACTTTGCCCCCTTTCAGTCTTAAGGTGAACTGTTTGATAGCCCTCCTCCACTGTTCTAGAAAAACTAGAAACTATAAGTGGAGTCACATGGTGTCTCAACCCTCTTGACTCTTCCTCACCTGTCAATCAGACCTAGTGCAGAGCATATACTTCTATATGTGTCAATGCCTGGGACCAGGTTGTGTACATCTCTGATGGGCATGCTTGGTCAAACTCACAGCACTTCCTGAAAATGTATCTCTGAGGTCATCACATCACCCTCATGTAGTCAGATGCAGACCCAAAGAGCAGCACGCCACTAAACCATGGCCTTCCCTGCAATCAGCTGGGAGTTTTGTTAAACTAGAGGCTACTTGGTTAATTACTTTTTGCAGGAAATATTTAAAAATCGCACTCTCCCATACTAGACCAAGCAACTCTCTGTCCCCCACCACCACCACAGTGGTCTCCATCTTACTGCCTCCATGGCTAGGCTAGCCCCAGTTGGCTTTCCCTTCTCTGGTTCACCTGCCTCAGAGCTGCTTCTTCCTTCTCAGACATCTACCCCCTGTGGCTGGTTGTCACAAATCCCCTTAACCTAGTAAATCAAAACTCTAGAAGCTTATAATTAGTCAGTCAGATTTATATATCAATAAATTCTCAATTCACAAGATTCCCACACAATAATTTCAGAGCCAACTGATGATATAAATTGCCCACCTAGATAAGACAAATTGTCCTGTAATTATCTATCCCTTATAAGATATTCACAGCTCCCTGTGGCTATTTCAAGCCATGCAGAATCTGGATCATCTTGCTCTTCCTCCATCTTCCTTCTCCCCCAAGCTCTTCGGCTCCACCTTCCCTTCCACTGCCCAATCACCAGCTCTAGCCTTTATTTTACAAGTTAAGATGGAGAGAAAGTTCGCCTGAAGTCACCTATGTACATGATTCACTCCTCTTCTGCAGCCCCTCCTGGGAAAGTGGAATTAACATCAAAATACAAGCAAAACCAGGACTGAAACAACTAAAGAGGAATGTGTGTGTGTGTGTGTGTGTGTGTGTGTGTGGTCTCATGGTTTATAGGAATACAGTCCATCATGGAGGACAAGGCAGGTTGGTTGGTTGGCCTGTGATGTAGAAGGTGTGATGTAACAATCTGGAATGTCCCTCCAGATGACATCAGAACAGCTGATGACATCAGAAGAGGATTGTTAGATAAGACAGCTTCACTCAGGGTGGTTTACGGGAGAAAGAGAAGGAGCTTCAGAAAACACAATATTGATCTTAAACCGATTCCCCCCAACCTTAAAGGTGAACAGGAATGAGTACTGAGGAGGACCGCCCAGATCGCCCACCCATTGTAATTATCACAGCGGTCAATCTCGAGATCAAAGCACAGAACACACGAGGGATCGTGATAAACCAATGCTTCAGCGTGTTGGCCATGCTCAATGAACCTGAGGAGGAAAGTCATAATAAATAAATATACCATAGGCAATAAATGTTAATCAAAGGTAGTGATTCATATCAATAGGGGAAAAAAGGCATTTCAAAAATAGCATTGGGGCAGCTAAGCTGCCTGAGAAATTTGCGTTACCCCACACCCATGTTTACGTTAATGTGGCTTATAGAAGGGTGGATGGGAACGAAGCCATTGTAGCAATGGATTTCTACCTTCCTGCTGCAACCTTTCATTACAGCTCCAGTTTCTAAGTTACAGTCATGCTGACCCCAACCATAGAATTATTTTGTTGCCACTTCATAACTGTAATTTTGCTGTTATGAATCATAATATAAATATCTGTGTTTTCTAATGGTCTTAGGTGACCCCCGTGCAAAGGTCATTGAACCACACATAGGTTGAGAACCACTGTGTTGGAGTGCCCTGAGGGAGCACAGGAAGATATCATTTCCAGGGCCAGTGAGACCCCTCAGCAGCCTGCGACGTTTGTCACCAAGCTGAAAACCCGAATTTTATCCCTGGAAACAAACACATTGAAAATGGAGAAACCAGTCCCTGCAAGTGGTCCTTTGACTTCCACAGACACACCACGGCACAAGCACCACCCTAACAGAATGAATAAATAAATGTATTTTAAAAAGAAAAACTAGAATTTCCAAGTTAGAGTTTTCCATGTCAAACCCAGAAGCCAAGAAAAATAATTGAGCAATCTGACTGTGTCAAAGCACAACTTCATGGGTATTCTATTCCTGAATAGTTGAAGAAAACCCAAAACAAACATCACATTGAATCATATTCTGAGAACTTTTAATGTAAAGGGCTGACAGAACAGGTCCTTAGAAATTAATAATGTAAAAACCTAAACAAAACAGTCAGATGACAGTAGAAATGTGCAGATATTTAAGCTTTTTTTTTCAGTGCTCTGGGCTGAGGAGATGAGTTGGTGGTTAATACATCAGAACTCGGATTTGGATCTCCAGAACCCACAGAAGAGCTAGACACAGTACCTCTGTAATCCAAACACTTGGGGGCAGATACAGGCGTATCGTGGGGTGCACTGACCAGCCAATCCGCCAACTGTGAGCTCCAAGTTCAATAGGAGACCATATCCCCAGGAATAAAGATGGAAGGGTGATTGAGAAAGACGCCTGGTGACAACCTATTATGTCCACAAACACCCAGATGGGCAAGAAGACCAAGTACACACACACTCATGCAACGCCCACAAGCAAACACACTCTCTCAACTTCACTTTTGGGAGTCATAGACAATTTAAAATTGCTTCACCCGATAGATTACCAAAGACCAAATACTCGATGGCCCCTGTGTGTCCCACTGCCGGTGGGAGTACAGAAGCCAACAGAGGGCAAACACATTCCCTCTTTGGGTGGTTCTATTCCCTGACTTCCTCATGCGTTGAGAATTTGAAGTTCCTAAACTCGTGATTAAAGAAACTAAAAGAATAACTCATGGCCAAAGTCTGAAGGCAGAAACCTGCTACCACCAAGACCTATATGAAGCCACTGACACCAACAGTGGGAAATTTGTTTTAGTGATACTCTGACAACCAGCCAATCAGCAACAACCCTGCACTTCCGACAACCAGCCAATCAGCAATATCCTTGCCCCTTCTGAAAATCAGCCAATCAGCAACAAGCCCAAACTTCTCAAACTAACCAGTAAGAATCATATCTACTGCTATTACTAAGCTCCATGCTCAACCAATCCCTGGGTGTTTTGTTTTGTTCTCTCAGTGTTCTAACTACAGAACTCAATGTTCCCAAAACTCTACATAAAATCAGTCTTTGCTTTGCTCAGATGCAGCCCAAATATTAAAGGGATAGAAAGATAATCTTATTAGGAGCATTGACGTCAGAGAACAGAGGCATTGGAGAGGTCCACATAGTACTCTTGAGTGAAACTGCAAACAGTTCCTGCTTGTGCCACTGAAAGGCGAGCGCAACCCAGAGCCTCCACGGAGGCTGGAGGCTAACACACCCCTCCCGGCCGCATGCAGACCATTTTTCCTTCAGATTGCAACAAGGAAGCTCTGGGCAAATTCCCAAACACACAGCACATGTGCATTTTAAAGTAAATCTAGTGAAAAAGAAGTCAATCGTGTCATATGAACTCAGTTCTGTGCTCTGTGACAATACGCCAAATCCAGAGAAGGGTCTGCTTACAGCTTAGTGCCCAACAGAAATGTCACACTCACCGAATCACTCCAACAGGCCAAAGGAAGTCTTCGTTTTCTTAGCCACGGAGTAAGATCTCGGGATTCTAAAGCCAAGTTGTGTTTTGTCTCTCAATAAGTCTCTAAAGAGGAAAAGGATGGAAACCATGAAAACATGCTACCTAGAGGCTGGGCTAGCTCTGGCTGAGGACTAAAGTGGCATTCAAACAGTCAAGCGTCTTAAACAGAGAACTGTAGGTCAGTCACTTGATGTTGACACGATATTCAGACTGTGTTGTATTGACTAATGCAGTTGGGCCCAGAGTCTCTGGTATATACCAATGCTAAGGGAACTTACAAGACATGGTTTTAAAGTATTACGTCACTTGATATAACTTTAATCCACCCCCTCTTCAGCTTTTGCTTCCTAACATGACTATGGAAGACAATGTCAGCTCAGATGCACACACCTCCACTGCTCGTTCACTGTGGGCTTCACTCAAAAGCCTGACTAACATCATTGGAAAGACCCAGCAACTGAACAAAAAAAAACTTCCTGCAGCACGCAGGGTTGCTATATTTAGGACTGAATTTTCAAATATATTTGTGTTTCTTTTCCTGTTTAAAAAGAAAACAAAACAAAATAAACATTCAAATAATCCCATCCATTGTCCGAGGAGGTTTCAGAATCCGACCAGTCTTCCATAACTCAAGCACAATTTATAGGTGCCTCCCAAGGCTATCAGCAGACGGTCCGGAAATGATCTTTTAAAATGGACAATGGGCATGACACAGTTCTGTTTCTGGAAATCTGTAAGAGCTTGAAAACCAAGACGCTAGTTGCAGCCCCGTGTTCTGGAGGCCAAGGACTACAACCTACGTAAATGTCCATAACAGAAGTACAGTAGAGTAAGCTTGGGATATGGTGCCACCACCACCACCCCCAGAATATTAATCAGCCATTAAAAGTCACCAAATAGCACACTACAGGTGATGAAAAACTTTTGTCATTATTTTTTTGTTGGTGTCAAGATTTTGAGTTAGGAGAAGCAAGATACTGAAGAGTGTGCAAGATGATTCCTACCTTGCAAAACAATTAAAATTAAAAGTAAATGTAAAGTGAACCTTTCATGTTAGCTGTTGCTCCCACATAGTCATTTGGAACACCTGGAAATGATGAGTTTCACCTGTCAAAACTCGCATCGTGGCCGGAGAGTTAACTTGGCCAAAGACACAAGTTTGAATCCTTAATCCCCGTGTAAGGGCCATGTAGGCATGGCAGCCTTCCTGTGATTCCAGCTCTCTCAAGGCAGGGACAGAGTCCCTAAGGGACAAGGGCTAGTGAGACCAGCAGTACTAGCCAGCTCTGGGATGAGGTGAGAGACCTGTCTCAAGGGAACAAGACGGAGAGCAAAAGAGGAAGTCGCCCAGTGTCAGCATCAGCCTTCCACATGTGCACACGTGCACACATCCTTACACAAATACAAACAAATGCACATGTGCCTAAAGACAAAACAAAACCTTGAAGGAGAATGACATCGCCATCTAGAAGCTGAGGAGCAGGGATGCTCCTGGGAAGCCTACTATGTGCAGGACAACATACCAAGCAAAAAGACAATGCCAGGTCCGTGTGACAACACTGCTGAGGCTGAGACACTTTGGTGTGTGTAGCAATTGTGGTGGTCTGAATGAAAATGGCTCTCACAGACTCATAGGGAGTGGCACTATTGGAGGTGTGGCCTTGTTGAAGGAAGTGTGTCACTGGGAATGGGCTTGGGGGTTTCAGCTTGGATGCTCAAGCCAGGTTCAGCACCTCTCTCTCTCTCTCTCTCTCTCTCTCTCTCTCTCTCTCTCTCTCCTTCCCTCCCTCTCTCTCTCTCTTTCCCTCCCTCCCTCCCTCCCTCTGTCCCTGTTGCATGCCGATACAGCTTTACAGCTCTTGGCTCCTTCTCCAGCACCACGTCTGCCTGCTTGCTACCATGCTTCCTGCCATGATGATAATGGACTCAACCTCTGAAATTGTAAGCCAGCCCCAATTGAATGTTTTTCTTTATAAGAGTTGCCTTGGTCATGATGTCTTTTCACAGCAATAGAAACTCTAAGAGAGTGTTCAAATGATGTCATGACTAAATTTGAAAATGAAAAAAAAAAAATGGCAACTTACACACCAGGTTGTCCACACAGCTTTAACCCCTGGGGAATGGAAGCAGAGGTGGACGCTGAGATCCTGACAGAGGGAAGGGGCTGCGCACAAGCACCGAAGGCAATGGCTGCCCACCCATCAGCGTCCCACTATCTTTTGGCATCTTTACCTCCATCCTTAGACATGGCTTAGTAAGGGAACTTCATTAAACACTGTGCTTTGCACAGATGCAAGAATATCAATTGAAGCTGGGAGAAAAAGCCAACTTAAAGGTCACATGGCTTAGGGAGATGATAACTCAGCCAGTTTGGCCTTTGGCAAATCTGTGCACGGCAGTGCTTGGATTCCCATGTATAATCTAAATTAACACGAGTTAACCTCAGTCTCTTGCACCATTCATATCAGGAGTTTGGTATTTTTATTGCACTAGAGGGAGTTCCATTTTAAACAGAGCAGCGTGCCTGCATGGATGTAGCCAGTGAGTCACTGGCTGTGCGAATCTGAGCGAACCGGCTTTGCTTTTCATTTCCTGGAGTTTAGTTCGTGTCCTGCCACAGAGAACACGTAACTGAACACCAGCCTTCCTTATACGTGATATGCATCCCACCACATGTACTGAACCTACAGTTTCTCTCCTACACATTTATGCTAGTGATGAAGCATATCCTTTAAGTTATGAGACAGTCACTTAACAATAAACATGAGCGATTAGAACACACAGTGATAAAGCCCACATCCCTATGTTTGAAGTAATGAAGACATTACTTAAAATAACTAAAGAAGTTTCTAAAGACTTTTGCAAGCATGAAGAATGGCAATGCATCCTGTGAGCTATGCGTGCGTGTGTGTTCCATGTACGTGGTCATGTCAGCATGAGCTCACATATGCACATACATGTGAAAGCCAGAAGACAACTTAAGATGTCACCTTCTTTGCTTTTTGAGACAGGGTCTCTCCCTGGTCTAGAGCTCACTAAGGAGACTAGCATGGCTGGCCAGAGAGCCAGAGGGGTCCTCCTCCCCACCTCCCCACTTCTTTTGGTGTGAGTTCTGGGGACCACACCAGCATTTTATCATCTGAGCGATCTCCGCAGATCCTAAGTCCTTTCTTCCTACTAGCCTCTGGGTATCCTATGTAGCCAGGGTCGTTGTCAGCTGAGGAGGGATACAGAGGGATACAGAGGGTACATAGAGGTAAGCCATAATGCCGTGGCACTCACATGGCAGGTGGGGAGAGCCACCGGGTGACCAGCCACTATCATCACTGAACGTCACATGCCACTTGCATGGACCCTTCATAGAGATGAAACCCTAGGAAGGCAGGGATGGCTACAGGAGGCAAATACACTGTCATATTCACCTGGAAAACAAATGTGCAATTGCAATTTCTAATTCTTCCCAGACTTAGCCTTCCACTGAACTTCACACACATCCTCTAATGCTTGGGCGTAGTCAAGCTGCACTTTGACCTCACCTCCATGTCCCACGCTCGTGTTCTTTCTCTCTGACCTCTGCATCCCTCCTCCCTACACCCTCACAGTTTTATTTTACTCTGGGATGTTTGCTCACTAGCCTGAAATGCTCCTGTGGTTCTCAGTATGAGTCTCAGTTTTACTTACGTGAGGTCTCCATAGACACACTTCTGCCCCCTGGCCTTAGTCTGACGATGTCTTCAGTGTCATTGAGGTGGACAAAAGCTGATCTCATCTACCCATGACCGTGAGACATGCATGATCCAAGTACCTCTTTTCATAACTCCCTCTGGTGTTGGCGTCATCTGACTAGGGGACATCAATATCATTGCCTTCTCATCCCGTTCTGATGCTCAGGATCTGTCTCACCTCTCTTCTCCATGTGACAGGACACAGGCAGGAGAACATAGGGGAGACTCTGGGAATAGGGTCATAGGAGCCAAAGCTCCAGCTCCCTTGCTGCCACCCCTTGGTGAGTTTGTCCTCAGTACAGTGTCAAGGATATACAGTGGACAGAGGTGCCATGATGGTCTGGCCATGCTGGCATTGGAGTGGGTGGTTGTGGCAGGTGGGATTGGCAACTGTTTATTGCTCCCAAATCCATCATGAGGACTCCTCACATAATAAACAGAACTCTAAGGTACACATGTGCCTATTGTACATGCCCGAGACTAACTTAAAAGTATGACAATTAAGATACCACACACACACACACACACACACACACACACACACACACACTGCTGCATACATGTGTATCGCAGAGAGGTCATTGGTACTGAAAGCTGGAGACAAGCAGCCCAGTGGAAGTATCTTCTTTCTCACCACTGCCATTTTCGAGGCATCCATGTTGCCCTGTCTCCTGATTTCCATCCCAGTGTTCTGCTAGGGTGCCTCTCTAAAGCTCTTTGCCAACTTCCAGGACTGGCTCTTTTTTTGGCCGAGTTATCTCCTCTAAAGACACACCCTTCCCAAAGCCTTCTCTGGCCACCTTCTTGCCAGCAACTGACCTCCAGGCTCTCCTACCTCAGCCATAATCTGTCCAGCTTCATTGCTTGTTTTTCTACAGCACAGATCACCATCTGACATCAAGGTCCACTGGGCTATGGGCTTCCTTTCCTGTGCTTGCCTTTCTCGTGATGATTAACATTGATTGCCAACATTACAGGACCTAGAATCATATAGGTGACAAAACCCTGGGATGTCTTGAGGGATTCTCTAGATTAAATTGGCTTAAGTAGGAGGACTCACTCTATGTGTAACAGCATCCCATGGATTTGAGTCCTGGACTGAAGGAAATCAAGGAGGGAAGGGAACACTGGCGTTCACCGCTCTCTGCTTCCTGTCTGAGGATCAAATGTGACCAGCTGCCACTCACTTCTGTCACCATGCCTTCCCTGTCACTGTGGACTGTATGCTCAAACTATGAGCCAAAATAAACCTTCCGTTACATTGCTTCTGCCACAGCATTGAGAAAAGCATCTAATATACCCCACATCTGTACTGCATTGGAAGATCCACTGCCTGATGGGCTTAGATCTCTTGTGGCCTGGAGCCCCGCTAGCACTAGACACAGGTTCATGGAACTCTAGTGACCTGTCTTACACTGGAAAGGACAAAAGGCCTCAAGAGACATGATGGTCAGCCAGTGTCACCCAGAGAGTAAAAACAGAATGATGGTCAGCCAGTGTCACCCAGAGAGTAAAAACAGAATATTTTATTGAGGTATGCAACTTTTTGTCTTCAAATATTGGCTCAGAGGTCTTTTACATTTTTCTTGGGAAGAAGAGGAGGAGGAGGAGGAGGAGGAGGAGGAGGAGGAAGGGGAGGAGATAAAAATTTTTCTTCCCCAAAGGGGGCCCAGAAAAGCAGTGGTGTATTCTAAAAACAGTCTAAATATTTCAAGGAATTCTGAGCTCTGACCTTGCCTTCCCTGGGTAGACTAAGAGACAGAGTAACTCCTGCACACAGAGACACAGTAGGCTAAAGACTCAGGCCTCCCTCCTCTGTTGCTCATGGCTCTATCTAAACTGGAAGCTTAAGACCACCTTATCCCAAGCCCTGGGGTGACCAATATCCTTCCCTCTAGGCCCATGTGTGTCCATGAAGCATTCTAATTGATTTCCTTACTCCCTCCCATCCATCAGCCCTCTGGCGTCCCTCTCCCATTTGTGCATGCTTTGTTTGGTCAGCAGAACTTGAAGTATAGCCAATGAAGAGCTCTGGTCTATTGACCTGAGGGAGAAGGGAACAAGATCAGGTAGGATATCTTCTCCATCCCAGCTACTTCCAGCCACAGAACGCCATGCATGCTGGGAGGATGGCTGTATCCCACGGTGCACGTTGGTGACCCAGAAATCTTCCAGACAGCAGAGAGAGCCCGTGCCTTCCTCCACATAGAGATGATACAGGGACAGTCCTGGGAACAGAGTTCTCTTAGAACATCACAGGCCCCTTTTCCAAGGACCAGCTTCCTAGATATAATCTCCAAGAACAGAGTGCTGCCAGTTGCCTTCAAACATTAGACAAACAATGGGCACGCATTTACTTTGAGTGTGTCCACCACAAGGCTTGGTGACCCCAGCTATAAGGAATGTCAGTGGCCATCAAGTCTCTCTTGTTGGTCAACCATCCTAGATGCCATGGCAATTGGAACCACTGGTGCCCAGCAGATGTCACAGTGAGAGCTTTTACCACAGGAAGGCAAAGAAAGGCTGGTGAAGGCCAGGCAGCACAGCTGCCATTTCCCATAATACACTCTATAATGTGGACAGAAGCCTCTCACTTTGAACACGTCTTCTATCAAGTATAAGTCATGTCTTTTCTCCTAATTTTAAGCTACATATTCTTCCCATTAAAAACCAGCTGATGTTCACAAGCTGCTCATGAATGTATGACACAAACATTTTCCCTTCTGTCTTTAATCACTCACCCTCTGGTAAGTTGTTGACTCCTAGGTGAAATTTCCCACAAAGCCAGTCCTGTCTTTCTTCTCGCTATCAAAAGCAACCATTCTGGACTTCAAGGAATCACAAATATTTAAGATTTTGCAAGCACTGTGCTTTCAAAGTTTGGAAATTCTAGATCTGTACAAAAGATTCTTTCGAAAGGCTCCAAATAAGTTGCCATGAGTCAACTGTTCCGTGAAAGGGGTTAAGAATGCCCATCAAAGTGGGCCTGGCTGCCATTTTAGGATGCAGCGGGAGACAGCTAATGCACAACCCCTGTTCTTTTGTTTCTTATTGCATCTCTGTTCTGCACTTCTGAACACCATTGACAATCCTGGCTCCTAGTCAGGAAGGAGCTTAGTCATTGAGACACATGGCTCTGACATTGACCTGCCTTAGTAGAACATGGGTAGAAACACATTGAAATGATACTATCATCAAAGAATTGTGTCCAATAAAGTCAGCAAGTGGAGCCAGGGGTCTCACTTGGTAAAGTGCTTACTGCACAGGCATGAGGACCTGAGTCTGAATCCCCAGCATCTCTTGGCTTTTGCACAGGGGGCTATCTCAGAAAGAGACAGACAGATCCCAGAAACTCCCTAGCCAGCCATCCTAGGCAAAGTGTTGAGCTATAAGCTCATGTGGAGAAAGATTGAGAAAGACACTCAGCCTTGACTTCTGTGATCCCTAACATGCACCAACACACACATGCACCAGCACGAGCGCGCGTGTGCACGCACACACACACACTAAATTATATGCTATAACACACATACACACAACACACACATGTACTAAACCATGAAACATAGAACATTATTTACAGATTATGTAGAGAACCCTCTAAGAAGCTACAACCTGCATCTTAAGCAGAGACTTATCTGACCCAAGTACAGAGGTTTTCAGACAGCCAGAAGAACGGCTCTGTCCCCTCCAGCAACTGTTCACAGGTCTATAAAGACGCTGGCAAAATTCCAGAGCTGGCTTGTACATTACAGATTCAACAGATCTTCCATTTAGGACTAGAGAGGAACAGAACAGGGCCTGGGGTGTGTCACATGCTAGAGTCCTGGCAGGCATGCATGGAGTCTTGATCTCCATCTCCAGCAGCTCAGGATTCAGGCATAATGGTGCAAGCCTAGACTCTTTGCCCTTGGGAAGAGCAGGCAGGAGGTTACTTCAAGGTCATCCTCAGCTACATAAAGACTTTGAGGCCAGCCTAGGTTACACAAGACCCTGTCCTGGAAAGAAGGAAGGAAGGAAGGAAGGAAGGAAGGAAGGAAGGAAGGAAGGAAGGAAGGAGAAAGGAAGGAAGGAATCTGAAAGAAATTTATTTTCCAGAATTAAAACAAGGATTGTCTACCTCTCTTCCAGTATCTCTCTCTCTCTCCTTCTTTCCTCTCTCTCTCTCCTCTCTCTCCTCTCTGTCTCTCTCTCCTCTCTCTCTCCCCTCTCTCTCATCTCTCTCTTTCCCCCCTCTCTCTCTTTCTGTCTCTCTCTCTCTCTCACACACACACACACCCACTCACACACACTATATTATATATAGTATATATAGAAATATATTATCAAGAAAGAAATCACTAGCCAGATAATCCAATCTAACAGGAGCACCTATATTTCATACTGTCTTTCCAACTACCCACATGAGCATAAGTAAGAAACTACACTGTCCTGGAAGATGAAACACTCAGATATTTGCTCACAACCAACCAGCCGTTCTCCAATTCCATCCACTCCTCCCCTGCCCATGAGCAGCCCAGATGAACAGACGGATCTGCCCACAGAGAAGCTTCTGCACTTCCACCTGACAGGCTACTCTAGGGCCAGCACTCAGAGGACTAAGCTCTCCGCTGTCCATCATCGCAGCCCCTGACACTGTTTGCCTGTGACATGAGAGGACAGCTGGGATGCCCTGTGCCTACCGCTGGGGCTGCACCTGTAAGCAAGCCACTTGTAAATGAAACTTCAAAGGCTTCCAGAGCAAGACAAGAAGACACCTGCAGAAGCCATGGGCAGATGACAGAAGGAGAGCAGCGTGGCTGCTGAGCCTGGGGCTTTCTCAGAGGGAGAAGACAGTTGGGGAAGAGAAAGGGGAAGAAAGAGGGGCTGAGATCATAAAGTATCTGTTCCCCTCCGAGAACAAAAACATTTCCTAGAAGCCAGGATGGGAAGTCGGCTGTTAGAGGTTCTAACATGTCACAACTTCTGAGGGTGCAGGTGCTTAAACGGGTGCACACATTTCCGAGACAGTGTCTCCCTGGCACCTGAGCTCACAGGACTTCTGTGTCAACTTCTCTGCATCACAGAAATGCTTGAGTCCCTGTCACTCATCCCTCATAAGAAATGTGTAAAACAGTTTTTCGGGACCTGAAAGGTGAGCCTGAGTCCTCATCAACGCCTTATAATTGCAAGGAAAAATACCCACAATTTTGAGCTCATGAAAAAACAAACCTGCATTATCATGGACTTTCCAATATGGTAATTCTTGGGAGTGCATTGATTAAGAATTCTAAATTATAAATATTTTTCTCATTTTTCTATGCACAGTTTCAGAAATATAGTAATAGAAACGTAGTGGTTCAGCTGGAGGTTACAATTGATGCCTATGAATTCAAGTGCGTCTCAACTAAATTAGGATTGTTTTGTGTAGGTGTTTACAATGTCTGATAAGAACGGTACATGAAGGTCTGGGGAGTTGACTCCGTAGGTGAAGCACTTGACATATGAACGTGCGGATTGAGCTTTGGTTCTCAGAAAGAACCCATGTAAAAGTCAGACATGGCAGCAGCACGTGTTTGTAATCCCAGCATTCCATGGGTGAGATGAGAAGCAGAAACAGGAAAACTGCTGGAACATCCTGTCTCAAAGAAGGCAGAATGTTAGGATCAGCCTCCAAGTCTGTCCTCTGAGCACCACCACATGTGTGTCATGGCACACACACACACACAGAGGGGGGGGGGCTTCATGGTGGAAACTTGGTGTGAAAAATTGAGTAAAAATCTGATTTAAAATGAAGATTCTAACTGGAAAAAAAATTTAACTATAAGCTTAGAGGAATGTGCTACCTTAAGATTTTGTTTCTACAAGTGTAAGGCTTGGCAAAGGGTTTCTCACCTAACTTGTACTGGGAACGCCAGAGCACAAGGAGACCTTTGCCCCACTTCCTGCTCAGAGCCATCTTGTGACATTTGTACCTGGAGACCTCCATGTGTGGCAGAGTGCCTGTCCCCTTAGCTAACAGGAGCGGATGCAATGGGCTTGCTTTCTGTACCGTAGGATCTTTCCCTGTTTTTTCTATTTCTCACAAGAGGAGTGTTTCCCAAGCTGTTGGAGGAACTTGGGCAGCTGACATGTGGTGAGGACCTTAGTCACCACATTAGCATCAGGGATGTGACAACAGGGTACCATCCTAAATATACATTTCCAGAAAAAAAAAAAAAAATCAGTGTTATTTCCTGAAGAAAGAACCCAGTGCGAATCTTCCTTCTTGACAGCCCGGGCATGTCGGGCCCTGCAAACACTTCCCTTTGGTGCAATTTCTGACTTTTCATGCTCCTGAAATAATGAAATAAAACATAAATCTAGTTCTTCTGTAGGTTTCGATTATTTCGTACTGTAAATAGGAAATAAATGCTACAGGTGAGTAGCACCCGAGACACAAAGCCTCTGTTATTTCTACAACAACAACAACAACAACAAAATGAGAAATTACAGGCTACCAAACTAATTAGCCAAAGCAGAAAACTGAGAAGGCGCAGCAGCAGTGTGTGCTGTATGTCTTCCCAGAAAGACCAAAAAGGATCCCTGCCACACAGGTGAGACAAGAAATGTGTTGTTGTTTTTACATTAAGGAGTGGTGTTAATAAGTGGCAGAGGCACCGAGACAGGCTGCAGAGACAGGAGAAGGGTCCTGGTGATTTGCTTTCAGACTCTACCCAAGAGGAAGGGACTGGAGAGTTGCCCAATCCTGCTATCATGTTTCCGGCTATGACAGGAAGAGATAGATCATAAGAGATAAAAATGGAAAAAATTTGAAAACAAAATAAAAAATTCTAAGAAAAGCAAGACCCAAGATCTAGCTGCAGGCCTTGTTAAGGGAAGTGACTTCATCTAACTGGAGGAGAGAGGCTCAACCGTGCTCTGACAGGACAACAGTGGGCTATGAAAGCCAGAAGCCATGTACCACCCACAAGCTCCAGGATCAGTGTGGGCAATATGATACTCAGCGCTTCTCTTGGAATGTCTAGGCGGTCTACCCTGCCAACCCTTCACAAACTTGAAAAGCCAATTCCCCATCAGTAGGAAAGCACAAATTCTGTCTGATTCCAGTTTGTGCCTCAAAACTCAAACAAGCTAGCTATGCTTGCTCCTTGTGAAACAGCCCCAGCTCCTCTGAACTCTACCAGTGAGTCAACATCCAGATTGTAAACATTCATTCCCTTGCGCACAAGCTCCCATGATAAGGGATTCCCAGTTAAGAAAACAATTCCAGCAATTATCAGCTTAGTGTCCTCCTAGGAGAAAGAATGCCCAGTCCTTAACATAAGCCCCTCACCTCCACCCCAGGGTGCCAGCTCAGGGCCAGCACTGAGTGTTGATCTGTGGCTATCTGGATCGCTGAGCAAATGCATGAATTGGCAATTATTACCCAAGGCAGGACGTGCCTTTTCTCATAAACTCATCGGTTCTGTTCTCATGAGGCACAAGGCAAGTTAACACTGGGAACAGGGGGAGCCGTGTTCTTGGGAAAACATGATAGCAAAAAGAGGAAGGGGAAGTGTGGTCGGCTTTGTTCTGAGGGAGTTGGGCCTAAATCAAACATGTCTGATGACCCAGATGGCTTCCAAAAACAAAGACAGAAATATTTACGGCCCAAGTTGCCAGACAGATCTAGGATGAGCAGACTTGAGTGGGTTCCCATTTATGACTGAAGTACAGCATGCCAAAAAAAAAAAGAAAAAGAAAGAAAGAAAGACAGACAGACAGAAAGAAAGATCCTGTGGATAAATTGGAAGGAGTCTTGAGATTGCCTGGCTTGTGAGAAATGCCCCCCCAAAGTACCTCTGCCTGGAACCCTCATGCTGACGAGTAGTTCTCATTAGAAAATTCTGGAATAAAGGAAATTAATATTTACTTTAAAGACAAGAAAAACCTCCTGGCCCCGTCACTAAGCAGATGCCATGTTCATCTCTATGACTGACACTCATGGGCCACCCAAGTAAGAACAGCCCCACCCACAGCCCATACACCAGACTGAATGCACCCTGGCTTTCTCGTCAGAGTCTCAGCAGAAAAAAAAAACATGTCCTAGTGACAGCAACAGTAACCTGATACACTTTACATTAGTATGGCAATTTATAGTTTGCATAAACAAATATCTGCATATCAAGATGGATAGATAGATGATTGATAGACAGATGATAAATTAATAGATGATAGATAGGTAGATAGATAGATGATAGATGATTGATAGATAGATGATAAATTAATACATGATAGATAGATAATAGGTAGACGATGGATAGATACATGATAGATGATAGATGGTAAATATATAAATAAATAGGTGATAAAAAGATGAGAGACAGATAAATACAGAGATAGATGTGTGTGTGTGTGTGTGTGTGTGTGAGAGAGAGAGAGAGAGAGAGAGAGAGAGAGAGAGAGAGAGAGAGAAATATATCTCAATGAAAGACCGTGGCACTCCTAAAAGATAAATGTGCTAGATATTACAATTCCTTGCTTAAGAGATGAGGGTTCTAGATCCAGGGGGATAGCCTGGACTGGCTTCCACCATGTGGTAGTCTAAAGCCTGAAGCCTTGACCAATGAGCCTCCAAGAAGAAGAGAGTATCTTACTGACCAGCTGTGATGGTACCACAGTGTTATAGCTACCGTCGTTAGGTTGACAGCCTGGAGATTCACCTTATATCTCCTCAAAACCTTAAGGCAGGCATATTGTGAGAAAATAGCCCATTAATAGGATGCAGACCGGAGGGCTAGTGAAATGGCTCAGCAGATAAAGTGCTTGCCATGCAAGTATGAGGACCCAAGTTCTCATCCCCAGAACCCGTGTTACGAGCCAGATGTGGTGACTCATGCCTATAATCCTAAATCTAGAGAAGCAAACAGGAAAATCCTGGGTATCACTCACAAGTTAGCCTTGCTGAACTGTGACACTCCAGGTTCAGTGAGAGACCTTGTCTTTAAAAAACAGTGTCAAGAAAGACCCCGATCTCCACCTCCAGCATCCACATGCATATACATGCGAACACATGAACATGTGCTGTGCTAACACCTTTCTGGGTGATCTGGCCTGAAATGAATCCACAATCTAAAAGTTAGTTTATTCTGATGAGACATTTTCATACGGATCTTTGTAAATTATACCTCAATGAAAGTGTTTCTGCTAGGAATGTACATTCTTAGAACTAAACCATTGGGGAGTGCTGAAAAGCTGTCCAGGTCTCTCCTTTCTGCTGGGAGCTTCTGGTTCTTAAGCCATGTCCCCCTCGGCTGTGCATGAGTATTTTCTGGGTAAGAAGGTTGTCTGTGTACTAGTCATAGCTACTAACTTAGAGACCATACTTCTCATAATGATATATAACTGGCCCACTTTCTAAGCCCAAGAAGGAAGCAAACAAATAATTCAATGTAAGAGTCTGCAAAACCGATGGACAATCAATTCACAAAACAAGACAAAAAAAAAAAAAACCACATGTGGGAGAGAAATGTACAAAAGATCATTCACCCTCATTTTCATAGGCTAGAGATGGGCATGAACAAGCTAAAGGAATAACACACAACCATGTTATGCCCAAATGCCAAGAAGCAATCTCTAAGAGGGGCAAGATGGCAGGTTGAGGGGCCCAGATGGCCAGTCAACACATTCGGACTGTGTGATCACATCTGGAACCACCATGTTCTTAAGATTCCAACAACAATGTTTCCGTGAAGGACTCTCCTGTTACACCTATGGTGTAGGGTTAAAACAGTACACACACCTTCAAAATGATGAGAATATATTTTCAGAGTGCCACTTGGTAATTTCTTTAAAAAGGGGGTATCTCTATCATACTAAGGGTGATTTCTACTTGGAGTGGTGGACATGACCACTTTTTAGGCAAGAGAGTCGCCATCTTTGAAGATACTTTCCCATTCCTGGAGCAGAGGGTATATACAGCTTTTCTATAGCAGATTGGCAAGACAGTAGAGTGTTCCCTGTACTAGCCAGCACCCTACCGGGACTGTCTAGAGAATGGGGCATGGAAGAGGGGGAAGGCAGAGGAAGATGAATGGGGACTAAGAGAGGACAGAGGGGACAGAGATGATCATAAAGCCTGGAGCTACTACTCATACCAGCAGTGACAAACAGAGCTGACACATACCCAAGACTGTGTCCAGGGTGTGTGCTCACCCTGCTCTATGCTCTCTATGGCTACATGTTAGTTTATCTTTTCTCAGAAGTACAGAGGAATCATAAATGTGAGCCACCGTGCCTTGCACGTAGAACCCCAGCTTCATTTCTGGTCTTCTATTCAATACACACAGTGTGTGAGTGCTGCTAGCCAGGTTAGTCCTGGATTCTTCAGTGACTAGCAGTGCAGTTACTCTGCCTCTCTGGGTCTCAATGTTAAGTCTTGTGTTCAGATCCCCACTACACCTTTAGTTATTGTGAGTTACCTAACAGCACAGAATCTAAGGAAGTAGCATATGTCACTCCAACCACATGGCACACAAATGGTCAAGCCCTTCCAAACTCCGACAGCTGTCCTTGGAGCATTCCAAACCATCGTTCTATGCAGCATGCCTTGGGTATCATACATGTAAGAACATCTGAAGATGATTCAATCTCATCAGAACCCCCATCATAAAGTCTACACAGTCCATTTATTATTACACATAATAACTAATCACATTAGTCATTGGCCTTGGAGGTCAAGCTGTTAAAGCAATAGAATTCTTCATTTACTTAGTGCAGAGTTTATCAGTCTGTGTACAAAGCTTACTCAGAGGCTCTACATCACCCAAGCATGCGGTTGGGTAAAGTCACCTCCCCTACGGCAAGCCTTATCTCCTGCCCTGCAGTTTCCAGAAGCAATTCTTCCTAAGCTGGAGATCTGTTATCTGCTGGCTCCTTCCCAACGGGTTTCCTGGAATAGGTCACGAGCAGTTGAGTCAAAAGCTTCCATAGAATTAACTCCACACTAACAGACAAGAGTCACTGTGGAACCCTCAGATGCATGAAAGGCACCCATTGAAACTAGACTTCAAATGTGCCAAAGCAGATGCAAAAATGTACAATAAAAATACTAATTTTTAGAGTATTCCATGTGTTTAAAAACCTCTACTGCCAGAAACACAGTACCAGGTATGTAATCATGAAAAATAACTTGCCTAAATAGTAATCACTTGTGTAATCACTTTGAATTATACAACACACTTACATGCCCTCCTGTACTGTTTGAGCAAGCAGTGTTGTACCTTCACACTTTCACCACACAGTGAGAGAATCAGGAATGGGAGGTCTGGGCTTGTGGTAAACACTGGGATATTCTCTACCTGTTCCATCCTTCCTGGCCTCTTCTCTTCCCTTCCAACATCTCACAGAAGAATAAACACAGTGATTACTAGATCAGGTGGGGACGGAGAAACCTCCAGGAATGGAGGTTTCTTGGGAGTCAGATGGGGACCCTTAGGTGATGGAGTTTCTTGCTGCTTCTTTTGCTAAAAACAAGCAAAGGACAGGTTGGGCTGCATCCCTTAATATCCCTGCCCCACATGTTCTTCTGCTGACCCTTCCCCTGGCCCTGATGCTCCTTGGATCCCTTTCATCTCCATCTACTCCAAATGGAGAGGGCGTGAGGACTAACTCCCTTTCCTTCTACCTCTATACTAATCCTTTCTTCTTTGGGGTGATCATGTGGATCCTAGAGACTAAACGTTGGTTCTCCTTTCACAAAGCAAGCGCACTGTAGTGGGAGACACCCATTTAAGTCACTCTTAATTACCCCCATTCTATTGCACACATCACTTTAGCAGATAATGTCTTCACCTGGGCTTTTGGTTCTGTGCTCCCATTTCCTTGGAAGCCTCTCCCTAGAAATGGCTTCCCTTATGCCCATTCCAAGCCAGAGGTGCTTTCTGCCGTCTTATGTTCCACTGGAAAGTCTCCTTGGTCTCAGCCACACTTTCTTTGTATTTTAAATGTACGCGTGTGGCGATGCATACTCATGGTCTCCAGTCCTCTCTTGCCTTTCTTGTTGTCATGTTTCCCGGCAAAGCCCAGACAGACTCCCTTCCCTAGGGTCCTTCTAAGGGAGTTCTCCAAAGAGTTCCCTACCAAGCAGCAGGACCTCTTTCAATCATAACTTGCCTTGGGACTCTCTGGGGCATCGTCCTCCCTCTTCACATCAACTGCCGCCCTTAGAGATGATCCCTTGGGTTTCCCTGCTTAGCACCCCGGGATCCCTCCTTCCGCCTCACTGGCTGTCTCCGTGTTCCCCTCCGTTACCATTTTTAAACTGATCACAGCCTTACCTGGCTTTCCCCCTCCACTGTTATCTCAGCCTTGACTCCAGCTTCCCGCTGACAATGATAACTTATTTTCAAAGTATTGAGCACCACACACTCTCTCCCAACCCTCAAAGTCAAGGGCATGTCTTTCAACTTGTATCTCCAATGTTCTTAACCACTTCAAACTTAATCATTTCAACTTGATCCCTGCTTCTGCCTCAGCTCTTGCTCCCAATGCCCCTCTTACTTTGCTAACAGGCACCCAGATGCCCATCACCCAGGGTCAAAATCTGGTCAAAAATTTGTTTTACCTTCTCCATTTTTGGTCCTTACATTCATCTAAACACAAAGTCTCTGTGTTATCCAAATGTCTACATTTTTTTCTTGCCACATGTTTATGTTGTCAATAAACACCATGGCCTAAAGCAACTTAGGGGAAGAAATGGTCTGTTTCAGCCTGCACTTTCAGATCCTAGCCCATCATCGTGGGAAGTCGGGGCAAGAATGAAAGCAAGAGCTAGAGCGGAAACTGCTCATGGCTCCTGCTCAGCCAGCCTTCTTATGTAGCACAAACCCACCTGCCAGGTGACTCTGTGCTGTGACAAGTTGACAATGAAAACTACCCAGGACAGCACAATTTTTTATTTATTTATTTATTTTTTTGCATTCCTGTCTCTGGTCTCTACAGCCCTTAACCACATTTTAAGGAATCCTAAGACTACTCTTTGAGCACATCAATCATTTCTACTAATTACAGCTATGAGATCAAATACTCTCTTCTTAGTTCAGTAAAAGTCTGCCTGACCTGGCTTCCCGTCACACTTTAGAACCTAATTTCTCACACTGTCCAGCATCACCATCACACTCTTCCTTAAGGTCGCCTTGTGTTCCTCTGTTTCTTGGACTTTCAGATGGTCCATCTGCTGCCAACAGTCGCTCTCCATTGTCATCTGTCCTGATGCCTTTAAAAACAGGTCAAGCAATGCCGTTCCCTGCTGACACACCCTTATTCTCTCAGTGAGCTATTCTCTCCCGTCCTGTGCACCCAGCTGTCTCCTTTATGACTCTAAGCTGCATTGTAGAATACACTGACAGAAGCATCCCTGTTCTTTCCCCAAATATCATGCTTTTCTCTCCGGCATCCATTTCCTCACAGTGCCTTGCTCTCAGCAGATGCTCAACAAAGGTTGGTGGATATATCAGTCATTGGTCACAGTGGTGGTTAAGAGTCGGTGGTAGCATTGGTACAAGACTTGTGGGATTCTGGTCAACTCCCATCAGGCTCTCTGGGCATTGTACTATATACCTAAGATATAAATAAAAGGCTGCTATCTCCTAGCAAGAAGGTGACACCTAAGTCAAGTGAAGTGTATACGGAACCCTCCACCTGGTACCTGGTATTGTAGCATTGTTGTGAATATGTATTGGGAAAGTTTATCTTGATACACATTCTCAGTAGCCCAGGCTAACCTGAAACTCTCCAGATACCCAAGGATAACCCTTAGTTTCTGATACTGCTTCCACTTCTATTGTCATGGGTATACACATATGCAGAACCACTCCTGTTTCATTATCGCTGGGGAGTGAGATTGAAATTATGAAGGTCAGGCAGATATTCTACCAACTGAGCTGCAGCCATAGCTCTGGGTTTTTTGTTTGTTTGTTTGTTTGCTGCTCTTTTTTTCAACTTTTATTGGAAAATTTAGATTTATGTGATGATAACTAATAAAGGGTAAAAGGCATCAGGATGAAAACAAGAGTGCAACTCAACGGAAATAGTGACCTTCAAGCACAGAGACTCCGCTAATGAGGACACAACAGCTCACTTTCATTATCGTCAGAAGAGGGAATACATCTGATGTAGAGAGGAATGGCTTGTAGTGATTCCTAAAAAAAACCAGCAGAAATTTAACCTTTTCATAAATCCCCTCACACATAGTTACTTGAGTTTATTTCATTTACTGTGTTTGAGGCTTTGGGGGATGGCGTACCATGTCGTTCGGGCTAGCCTGGATGTAGCTAAGGATGGCCTTGAACTCTTGATCCTCCTGATTCCATATCATGAATGCTGGGGTTACAGGCATGAGCTACTATGCCTGACTCTTTATCTTTATTTCTGTAAATAATTTCCCCCTCTGGACCATAGATATTAACATTATTAATGAATAGGCACCGACCGTGCAGGGTATTAACATTCTTAATGAATATGCATGGTATTTGACCTTGCAATTGGATGGATGTCTGGGAACTTATATTAAGGGTTTAAGTGAAGCTCAACACCATGGTTATCACTAAGCATGGATGCTCACGCTGCTGCTTCCTAAGGAAGGAAAACTGCTCAGACTGCCACCGGAATGGCATCAGTGACCTGAAGTTTACCGTATCTGTAAGAAGAGGCACGGTCAGCTGCCACACTCGCTTCTGGACCAAACTGCACAACAGACTTAAACGCCACTCCATAAAGGAGGATCAGAAATTCAAGGTCATCCTCAGTGACACGGTAAGTGTAAGGCCAGCACAGTCTACTGAGTTCCTGTCTTAATCGTCCTTCATGGTACAAAAAGCCTTGTCTGTCAAATCATTCTTCACACATATGTAGCTAAAAAGTGACCCAAATGTGTGCATACACACACACACACACACACACACACACACACACACATGTTGACAGAGTCACTTGGACATTAAATGGTTCTTTCCTTCCCCATATGTTGTCTGCTTCTTTGAATTTTGATTGACACTTGCTCTGAGACATAGTCTCATGTAGACCAGAATACCCTCAAACTTGTTAGCCAGCTGAGGCTGACATTGATCCTCCTGACTGCACATCTGGGATTCGAAGCATGTGCTGTCACACCCACTATGTGATACTGGGATGGAATTCAGGGCTTCCACTCCAGGCAAGCCCTCACCCCACTGAGCCACATTCGATTCTCTTATACTTTGAACATATATTTTTCTTCCTTTTTACCTGCTAAGCATTAAATATTGCCAATTACTTATATCTTTATTCACTTTTTCTGTTCAAGTCCCACCTAAAAATAAACACACTATACTCCTAGCTCATCTCTACTGGGATCTCAAGATCTACCTACGTCCCTTCTACCCCCCACCCCCAAGTGTCCAATAGTCTTCTTTGGCTTGTGGATAAAACAAACTCAGAAAAACAAAACCAAGACAGAAGAAATCAAGACAAAACTAATGGCAAGAAGCACTCTGAGTCTGCTTTAAAGTCTCACTGCAGAAATGTGTGCAGTCAACACTACGACCAGGCCAGAGTCCCAAGTATGATGAAAACAAGCCATTGTTCTGGGTGGCACTATCATAGCACAGGGATTGACCATCATGAAAATGGAAGAAGAACCTGGATTAAGGGCACAAGAATGTCCAGAAGTGGAAAATTCCTAGAATTGCTATTGAAGTCAGGAGGGCAACATAGCAGGTAGACAGACAGTGAGACAGGAAGTCACCCTGTCTACTATGCATATACTGATGATGGTTATCAAGCCAAATTGATTATTAAAATTCGAATCAAAAAATAAGAATGCAGAAGTCACTAGAATTTCGTCAGTCCAGGCAAACCCTACATGTGATGCTTCGGGTGTGCCCAATGTTCAAATAACAAGCAGTTTGTACCAGGGCAGAGAAAAATCACAGTCTCTGGTGTGAAGTGTGTTGACTGGCAAGTGGCCTGGGAAGGAAAAGTGCTGTACTGCCTCCTTGGCAAGGAACCATAGACAGGAATGGTTCTTGTGTTTCCAAACTCTGCAGAAATGGAAGCTTAATCCAATGCAACAAGTTGGATAAAGCAAGCAGAATGACCAGACCAAAGGCAGCTCAGGGGCCCTCCCAGGAACCAGAGTTCATGCATCCCACACTGGGCCATAGTTAATGCACAATGACATGATGGGGGGCACTGGATGTTCCCACTGGCCATGTCGCAATTCTGATGTGAGAACGGCACCATCGAACATCAGTTAGTCACTGGTGTTATTTACCTTCCCTGCCTTCCGAGATGGGACAGTCTTTTCTCAACACATAGCAGAAGCAAGATGACTAACTGTTGGACACACAAGTCAAAACAGGACTGGGAAATGTAGACTTCACATGTGCATGCATCTGTGTGCAGGTATGTGTGGACCCCAGAGGATGGCTTCTGCTATCATTCATCAGCTAGTTTTGAGACAGGGTCTCTCAGGGACCAGGAACTCGCCACGTGGTCCAGATTGGCTGGATCTCTGGGATCTTCTGTCCCCCATCTCTCTAACACTGCGTTGTGAGAGCAAACTCTCACACCCAGCTTTGTTTATTTCTTTGTTTGTTTTTGGTTTTTGGTTTTTGTTTTCTTTCCATGATAGGGTTTCCAGGAACTTGCTCTGTAGACCAGGCTGCCCTTGAACTCATAGAAATCAGCCTGCCTCTGCCTCCTGAGTGCTGGGATTAAAGCCGTGTGCCACCACCCCCACTTCACCCAGCTTTTTAAAATGTGGGTTCTGAAGACCAAACTCCATAAGCTAACTCAGCCCAGACACTTCAGATCCCACACCATCACCCGCGTGCCATGGTGATAAACTGAAGAGTTACCCTCCCTTCCAAAATCCATCCCAAGCATTAACGTTTTTTGTCAAGGTCAGGACAAGGAAGTGGCTGAGGTACACAGCAGGCGGGTGAGCACTTGTGGTCCCCACATTCTTTCCCAAAGAGTTGAAGGAGTGAATTCGCCACTTGTCCAAGAGCCTCAAGGAAACAGCAACAACTCAAGACTAAGGAAGAGACAGCGATGGGGAGCTCCTCCCTCAGAATCCATGCAAGCGATTCTTCTTCCTCCAGGGCATTAGAAAATGAGACAGGGGCACATGGGCTGAACCCCTGAAAGATGCACTTTTAAGTGCTTTTCCCCCTGGAGAACAGAGAGGGGGAGAGGGAGGAAGAATTGGTGAGTGTGTGGAGGGCAGGAGCCGTGGTTAGCCTCCAGGAGCCATTTAATAAATGACTGCTTGTCCCTGGGTATCTGAGTAATGTTGGAAAACAAGAGAGAAGGCTAAAGGGCAAACTGAGCCCTCTGCCCCGACTGAGATTTTCACTCTGCTCTCTCATGAGGGATGGAGGTTGAGGGGAGGCGCCATTGAAGAACCAAGCCAAGAGGCTCAAGCTGATGATTCATTTCCACATTACCTTGTTTCTTCTCTTTCCCTTTTTAGCCATAAAAATACACATTTTAATTACGCTGAAATTAATAGAGACCATTTCCACTGAGGAGAGATTAAATTACTGCTCAGCTTTGTTTTTGTTCCAAACAGAGCTAAAATAGCATCCTAAATTCCAAGTGGCTTGAAACAAGCATGCTCAGGGCTCATCTAGAGACGGGGTTTCCGAAAGGGGAAATGGCCTTTGAAGGTCAAAAGCCAGGTGGGAACAGGTGTTGATGCTTTATCACATTCATTCGTTCATTCATTCATTCATTTCTGTATGTGGAGGCGCGTGAGTTTGCTTGAGTGTGCAGGTGCATATGCAACACAGGTCGTGAAGGTCAGAGGGCAACTGTGGTCAGTTTTCTCCTTCTGACGGGGTGAGTTTCATGGGTTGAGCTCAAGTCCCGGAGCTCGGTTTCAAGCAGCTTTGCAGGGTAAGCCACCTCACTGGCCCCAAAGCCAGTATTTTAAAAAGAACAAAACAAAACACAAAACACAAAACACTCCACGTAAGATGGAGAGCTGAGTAAGCTGAGAATACACTGAGCTTCTTAAACGAGTCTGTGAGAGATTAGTCGGGAAGCGTTTAACAATGGTGATCAAAGACAAATGTGGGAAACTGAGGCTCCTTTTGTACACACATACACACACGCAAATTCATACACATACACATACACATACACATACATGCATGCACACACATACACACACATGCACGCATGTACACATGCATATACATATACATACACATATGCACACACACATATACACACATGCATGCACACATATATACACACATGTATATATGCACACATGCACACACACACGCACATACACACACACACACGCACATACACACACACACACACGCACACACACACACACAATGGCAGCTTGGCTTAGACCTAGGTCATTCTAAGAGCAAACTTTCACAAGGAATGTTCCTTAGGTCTTACAGCTCCCTCACTATGTAGTGAAACTAGCTTCATGCTAGTGCTAGTTTCAAGTCTTCCTTAGAAAAAGAAGATGGCAAAAAAGCACAACATCAAATAGAAAATATGTACAAAGTCAAACTCCATTACTGCTGGAGTTCAGCGGAGGAGGGAGGGGGTTGTTTCTTACTAAGTTACCGTGCTGTGTTGTTGATTAAGACAGGATACATATGCCTGCATCTGCTGCACTTTCCATATCTAAGGGGTCCTGAGAGGGCACTGCATCCTGGGCTGGCTCTGGTGGCAGCCAGCACACACCATTAGAGGCAGCACTGGGTAGCAGGGTCCTTTAGGGCAGCTGGCGTCATTACAGGATGAAATGGTCCCTAATTGGACTATTGATTTTTCTCTTCTTTAATGGATTGCTCTCTCCCAACAAACTCTAAGTTGAGACTTTCCCCATGCCACAGCCACACTGCCATGGATGCACATGACACTGTACATTCTAAGTACATGGGGCATTGCTGTGTGGGTCACTCAGCCACAAAACATGCAGAAGAAAGGAGCACATTGAACAGGCGCACGCCTACGTGAGTGCCGGCATGTGAACAGCGTGTTTTTCAACGTTACTTAGTCCCTAGAACAGTTATTATGTGGACTTTAATGCTCCGTCTGTAGATGGACAGCAGAAGCTTACAAAGGCAAGACACACGTCCATATCAAACCGCAAAATGCAGAGCCAGCATTTCCCAGAAGAATTTCAAGTCCTGTGTGTGGAAAGCAGTGGGCAAAGACAGACGAGGAAAGGGAAGGAAGGGAAGGGAATGGAAGGGAGAGGAGGAGAAAGAAAACAAAACACAATGTGCAGTTGGTGGGGGCAGATAGGCTTTGCTTTTTTCACTCCTCATACTGTTACTGTTAGGGCCTCTGAACTCTTGGATGTGGAAGCTCTAGCTCCTAACTGGATGAGAATCGGAGACGGGAGATTTAAGACCTAATTAAGGTTAGATTGGGTTGTAGAGATCGGGCCTTCATGGTAGAATCAGTGATCTATAAAAAAGAAGGGGGAAAAATCTGTCTGAGGAGAACACAGGGAATAGGATGACTGTCTGCAAGCTAAGGAGAGTCCTCAGCCGGCCTTAGTCACGCCCTGCTTGGCACTAGAAGCCTTCAGAAGAGTGAGTGAGAAACAGTTTTTCTTCAAAGCACCTGTCTTGTGTCTTCGTGGCTGAGCTAAGTCACTGCCTAGCTCGAGTGCATGGGCACATGCCAACAGCCATGAGTAAGGAGGAGTTGGCAAGACACTGGGTGATGTGTGTGAGCCAGGTGGAGCTCACGAAGCACAGGGCAGAGATGAGCTATGAGGACAAATGGCTAGAACTGGCCGCAGGAGAGCAAGCACAGAGGGACACTTGACACTCGCTGTCTTTTCTGATCCTTAGAAGCTGGGAGAGCATGGGAATGCAATGTGAAATGGCCAACTGGTTCTTCATTTCAGTGGGATTCCCGACATCAAATCCCATTCAGTGTACAGCAGAGAATATGCTGGATCAACTTAGATCTGTGAAAATCTCACTCCTCACACACTACAGCCCAGAACACTTTGCCCCAACACCACTCAGCCAACCACCAGCCACACCAACTACCCCACTTCAAAAATTATCTTCTTCTACATCAATAGACAAGTATTTGAGCATTTTAGGCTTCAGACGAGTTGTGGAGAAAGCTTAACCCTTTGCACGGCTTCCCCACCTCATCTCCTTCATGACTAATACCTTTACTATGGTGGTTCATGTCTCATCCCGAACCCAAGAGTCACACTGTCACCAACTGAAGCCCACGGTGTACACTAGGCTTCTCATTTAGTGATGAATATCTCGTGAGTTTAGACGATCCATGTGTGCTGTTCTGGAACGGTGTCGCTGCCCCAAAAACCCATCATTATGGTATGTCATCATTTTCCAATCTACCTGCGAAGCCCCAGGAAACCTCCTCCCTCCCTTTGATTTTGCCTTTTCTAGGACATCACAAAGCCAGAACCAGACATGCTGCATCATTTCAGATAGGTCTCTTTGCCCATGTGATGTGCATTAGGGCCTCTTCCCTAGGAGCTCTTCATGCCTTGAGAGTTCAGTCCTCTTCAGGGTTGAACTCGATTCAATTGTGTGGGCATACTGCCGTGGACAGTTTTCAGCATGGTTGGCTAAGTCAATGTTGCATCAGGGAGCGTTGTTACTGGTTCCCATGATAGATTATGTTTAGCTTTATAAGAGACAACCTGATTGCACAATAGTCTACTGATCTCCATTATCACTTGACCTCCATCTTTAGAATCATGATGCTCAGGAGTTTGTGCAATCCACACTGGTCTGGTTTCACCCACAGAGATAAAACTGTGTGATGGGGGAGGGGGTGGCTGGAAGGAAAGAATGGTACTTTCTTGGGTGCTGCTTGGGATTTCCAAGCAACCAGTGGAGAATGAGGGTCCTTCTAATTGTTTCCTGGGTTGCAGACTTAGCACTGATGGTCCCTGGAATCATCACTTCAGGGTGTGGATGTTTCAGGCTGCTTCAGATTGCTGCAGACACCTTCAGGGACATTCACAGTGATGCAAGGGTCCAGCTGCTCAAACAGTGTATATGATACAGGGACAGTCTTTTCTTCCCATCTTGAGTGAGATGCACTTACCTCCCCTGATTTGTGAGTCCTGACTGATCATAGAGCCTGCCTTTAGGGTCAAAGCTAACACTCCAGACTACAAACAAAATTGCAGCTTGCTAAACAGTCAAGCCACAGCATATGTCACCTGTTGGAGAGGAAGGCCAAGATTCTATTCCAGCTTTGGGCATGCTCCTCTCAGAATGCGAGAAACGTCTCTGCCCACTTCCACCCAGGTGGACAGACTGAAATGGGAATTACAACCCACTCAAGCCAGGCAAAGCTTAGTCTGTCATCTAATCATGACCAGACCAGACTAACTCCTTCCAATACAAACTTCCCACGCATCCTGCAGGCTCTTTATTCTGCTCCCAAGAATTCATAAAACCCTCCTTGGAGACATTGTGAAACCTCAGAAGCAAAGAGTACACGGATTCCAACCAGGCACAAGTCTTTGTGAAAATGTGGTAAAACAAAAAGTTAACTTCGGTGTCTTGGAAAGAGTCATTCCAAAGGAGACAAACCACACTGAGCACCAAAGACATCACTAAAGATGAATGTACAAATGGTCCATGTGTACAGAGAACATGACTTGGGCTCTGAAGGTGGGTCCCCAAAGGCACACTACCTGGAAATGCAGACTCTGGAGACCAGTCATCTTAGCTCTTGTGTCTCTTGCAAATAAATTCCTCCAAATGCTAGGTCATCATGGTTGGACGGGGACTCATGGGACCGCATCCTCCCTAGGTATAAGGCAGTTAATGGTGGCTGGGATCACCACCATTATTAGTATGTGGTAATGCCAGCATCAGATTGCCCTTGCTCAAGTAAATGATCTTCCTACCCAAGCGCATGGGAGAAGCCCTAGTTACATACAGGGAGTGGCAAAGCCCAATGCTAATAAAAGAAAAATGGGCATGAAGGGACTTGTGGAAAAGAGAAGGACGTGGGCGTGAGTGGAAGAAGGTACGAGAAGACAATGAGGGAAGAGCGTGAGCATGCTCTAAGTATTTGATGTGTGAGATTGCGAGAGAATAAACTTATTTACAGACTATAAGGCTAGATTTACTTTTCCTTTTCATAGATGGTGTACTGGCTGGTTTTGTGTCAACCTGACACAAGCTGGAGTTATCACAGAGAAAGGAGCCTCCGTTGAGGAAATGCCTCCATGAGATCCAGCTGTAAGGCATTTTCTCAATTAGTGATCAAGGGGGGAGGGCCCCTTGTGAGTGGTACCATCCCTGGGCTGGTAGTCTTGGGCTCTATAAGAAAGCCAGCTGAGCAAGCCAGGAGACGCAAGCCAGTAAGGAACATCCCTCCATGGCCTCTGCATCAGCTCCTGCTTGAGTTCCAGTCCTGACTTCCTTTCGTGATGAACAGCAATGTGGAAGTGTAAGCTGAATAAACCCTTTCCTCCCCAACTTGCTTCTTGGTCATGATGTTTGTGCAGGAATAGAAACCCTAATTAAGACAGATGGCCACACACACAAAAAAATCTTATTATAAAATTTTTAATTTTTGTTTTTATTTCACATGCATGACTATTTTACCTGCATGGATGTGTACCACATGATGCAGCGACTGAAGAGGCCCAAAAGGGCATCATATCTCATGGAAATGGAGTTACAAATGGTGTGGCTCACCGTGTAGGTGCTGGGAATTGAACATGGGTCATCTGGAAGAGCAGCCAGTGTTTAACCTCTTAACCACTGAGCTGTCTCCCTGGCTCCCATATGATATGATGTTTTTTATATTAAAAAGCACATACATGTTGGAATGTAAGACACTAACATAGTTAGGTTACAAAAAGTGTATATAGATGTGTGTGTACATACATACATATACATGACACACACATACATCATACATACATATATATACACAATAAATATACACACACATATAATACATACACACATATATATACATACAATATATATATTCATATTTAAATTAGGTACAAAGTATTGGAAGGAAAGCATGACCACTATGATGCTTAATATTATCAACTTGAAAGGATTTAGAATCTCACAGGAGAAAGATTTCTGGCCATGTTTGTGGGGAATTATCTACATTAGGTTAACCCTTGGACATGCCTGTAAGAGATTAGGTTAATTGATCTTAATTAGGTTCATGGAGGTGGGAAGAGTGACTCCTGGAAGTGGGCTGCACCTGTCCCTGGACTTGAGTCCTGAACTGCAGGAAAGGAAACAATGAACCAATCCCCCACCCCCTTTCCTGTGTGTCAATGTGTGAATGCAGTGTGACCTGCCGCCTCAAGCTTCTGCTGCCACAACATCCCCACCAGGATGGACCCTTGAACTCTGAGCCAAAGTGGAAGTCCCTGTCCTTAAACTGCTTCTGTCTGGCACCTAGCCACTGAAACAGGACCCATACTTGATACAGCCACATTAGCAAAGTCAGAGTGAGAAGTTTTACATAAGGACTTTCAAAATCAACAGGCATGCAAGCAAACTCAGCTAGACTTTCAGGCTTATGAGCGTCTTGCTCATGGTCCTGGTCTTTCATAGTTTGTCCTATCATGTTTCATGCACACACACACACACACACACACACACCCCTATGATTGTTTTCTCCTCTTTAGATCCAAAGTCACAAAGTCACACTCATCCATCAGCAGCTGAAGCTCTGGGATTTCTCTACAGACCAAAATACAGGCTTCGCCTCTGGTGAGCTTTATCTGACAGCCTCTAGATTCCACGAGAGACCCACCGTACAGACTCCAGCTTGGGCTCAGCTAAAGCAGAGATTCCAAAAGATGCTTCTCATCTCTGTGTGCTAATCAGAGTCGGATGGCCTGTTACTAGGCCTCCAAGGAAGACAAACATAAAGGCTACGATAGGGAGAAGCTAGTGTGTGTGTGCATCTAAGTGTGCTGACTCGAGTGCTCGTGCACACACGTGTGTGAGTGTGCAGGCCAGAGAGTAACTTCATTGTCATTTCTGGGGTAACGTCTACCTGCTTAGAGGGAGACAAGACTTCTCACTGGCCTGGAACTTACCAGCTTGCCTGGTCTAGGTAGTAGCAAGCCCCAGAAATCCACTTGTCTCTGCCTTCTCGGGGCTGGGATTACAGGTAAATACTGCCAGGCCTGGCCTTCGTGATGTGTGTTCAGGGGCTTGCTCCAGTCATCATGCTCAAGACAAACACATTTCTGAAGGCACTAATTCCCCAGCATGGAAAATGTATTTCTTTTTTCTTTCTTTTTTTTTTTATTTTCATATTTTATTTACATTTCAAATGTTTCCCCCTTTCCAGATCTCCCCTTTGGAACCTCCCCATTCCCTCTGCCCTCCCCCTGCCACTATGGGGATATTCTCCAACCCACCCTCCCACCCACTCACCCACTTTCGTCTTCCCTCCTTGTCATTCTCCTATCCTGGGGGATCTAACACCCTATTTCTTATATTCAAGTTCATATATGCTTTTTATATTTGAAACACACACACAGACCACACCACACACCACAGACACACTATAAACACACACACACACAAGCACCACACAATCACACACTCAAACACACATCACCCACACTACACTCACACACAAACACCACAGGCACACACAAACACACCACACACACACCACAAACACATCATACAAACTCACACATACACCACAGACACACCTACCCACCACAGATATCACACATACACACACTCACACTCACTCTCACACACACACAAATACACACTCACACACCACAGACAGGCAGACAGACAGACATGCACACAAACACACTCACTCACATACCGTGGGCAGACACACACACACACTCACATACCATAGGCAGACATACACACATACAGACTCACACACCACAGACAGACAGACAGACAGACAGACACACACACCCTTCAGGAGGAAATCTCGTTCCCTCCTATCAGGAAATTCAAGTAGAGTAGCCATTAAGCACTACATATTCTATCATGGCACTCCAATGTATATTTTATATATTCAGCTTGGGAGACTGTTTCATTCCATTTGCTCATTTCTGAACGTCCTTTGTCCATGGTGATATTTAACCCAGAGAGTTCCCAAATTGCTGGTCACTTGTTCCATTACATTTGGTTAAAATTCCAAGACCAAAGTTCAGTTTCAGTCCGAGCTCTCTTCTGAATGCTTCTGGGTTCTGACGTCACTGCATATGGATAGGTCCAAGGAGGTCCCACCCCTAGACAGTTTGCACTGTGGTCCACACTTGGTTTGGATTAATTTATTAACCCAAGATGTCCCCAGGGAGTACGGCTATGGGAAACACCTTGAACTCTTTTGTTCGAACATTTCAACACTGCCATTCATGGAACTGCTGAACCTTTCATTCCCCACTGTCTTTCTTGCCAGCAAAGTAAAATATGTTTTTAAGTGTTTGCAAACAAAGGAGAGACAATGTGTTTTAAATGTATCTCTCTCACACACACACACACACACACACACACACACACACACACACACATCCATTATTGTTCTCAGCCATCTTCCGCATCCAGAGGCTGAGAAAGTAGACTTGCCCTTTGACCTCCTAAATTATCAGAGGTGAAACTCCCCTTTCAACAAAATATATAGCTTTTGTGGTTTCTGCCAGCTTCTAGCATTTCCCTAGCCCATCTTGTCCCAAAAGTGTCAGTTTTATGAGAGGCAAAATTCTTCCCCGGGGAAATTCTCCCCATGCTATGTTTTTAGGGAGGTGTTTGCAGACATTAAATGACAAGGTGAAGTGGGTGCCACTGGGGTTCACAAGAAGCTTCTCTGGGGGAAAACACAAAGCTCACTGCTCCCGGTCTACCCATTCTAGTCCCCTGGGGCTTGCTTCAGCTCCCACTGCCCCAGGCAGAGAGGGCAGCTTTCACTCTCACAATCACATGGCCAAATTATCACCCAGCCAGCAATAACCCTTAGGAATCCATAGCTCTCAGCTTATAGTAAATCTCCAATAATGTGTATTTTCTAGGGGAAAATCAGTATTGAATTAGGAGGCAATTACAAGGTATTTTGCAGAAAGCCTGATCTGCTCTCGTGACAAACACGTGTCTGTTATTCAAAGAAGTGTTAACCGTATGCATACCAGTCCAGTTGCTCACAAATCTTGCATAAGATAAAAACTTACAGTGGGGTAGTGGTATGGCTCAGTGGGCAGGGTTCACCTAACATGCAGGGAGTCCTGAGTTCAATCCCAGCATAGCCTTAACAGTATGATGATGCAGACCTGTACCCTCAAGGTCACCCTCAGCTGCTAAACAAGTTGGAGGCTAGCCTGGGCTTTATGAGATCTGTCCCAGTGGAAAAAGTTTTCCCATAAATGTGGAAAATCAAGTCTGTTGAACTTTCAGTTCTTCGGTTCTTCGGTTTTCTAAGTGCTAGTCCTTAACCAGATCATATGGCCCATATACTAGCCTAGGGAATAGCAATAGCTTTCCTCAAAATTAAAAACCAGTCAGAGAGCAAGTACTTATCAACGCTATTCCTTCTCTGTTTCAGAGTCTCCTGGCTCTAGAGCTTAAATAAGATGCCATTTTTATTACTAAGCAGTTTATAAGGTATTTGGAAATTTAAAGAAACATTATGACATTTAGAAATGTAATGGATTCCCAAGGAGAAACATTCTTTTTTAAATTTTATGTGTATGGATGTCTTGCCTGCACTTGTGTATATGTGAATTATGAATTGGCAGAGGAGTGTGTGTGTGTGTGTGTGTGTGATCATGTGTACATGAGTTCATGTGTGTATACATGTGTGACCATATGTGTGATCATGTGTATGTGTGATCTTGTACATGTGAGCACTATGTGTGTCATGTGTGTATGATTATGTATGTGTATAATCATCTACATGTGTGATATTGTATGTGATTGTGTGTGTATATGAGATTATATATGTGTAATTAACTTTATATATGAGTTCATGTGTGTGTGTGAGATCATGCCTATGCCTATGGGTGCATGTACACATATGCATATGTGGAGATCAGAGGACAAGCTTCAGGTATTGGCCCTCACCTTGTTGGAGGCAGGTGCTCTTATTCACCACTGCATACCCCAGGGGAGTTGATCTGTGAACCTATAGACAGTGCCCAGTCCTTGCTTCCTATCTCACTTCAGGAGATCTAGGATAACACACGCATACACACACATGCACAAGCACACACACACACACTTGCATGCACATGCACGCACACTCACACACTATCTCATCCAGCTTTTCACACAGGCTCCAGGAAGGCAAATGCAGTTTTTCAAGCTTGTGTGTGAGCAGTTTACCCACAGATCCATCTCCCCCGGCTCCAGGCCATCCTAGTCAGAGGATGTTCTTAGCTTCATTTTCAATCTAGTCTCTGCTTCTTCACAGCCAGGAAATAAGTCTGTTTTGGAGTATCAGCTTGTTCATCTATAGAGTAGGGTCCTCCTGCAGAGGATAGTCCTCGTAAAAATTAATATAACGATGCAAATACTCCGATACCTGCCAGGCATGTATAACCTGCATGCCATTGGCCAGATGTAGCCTAGAACATGACCTAGATTCTGTTGTTCACTTGAGCAAAGTTGACTGTGTGCAGACTAGGATGCTGCCATGGCTATATGTAGCTTAGGATAGCTATGAAGGTAGCCTAAGGAAAACAGTAAACTTAAGCATTATGATACTTTTTGTGTGTGTGTCTTTTTTTTTTGTAACTTGGTTTCATGGCTCTCAGTGTGAACTTTGTAGATGACAAAGTCATATTGTAGCAATATCAAAACCTTGGGCCTGCCTGCAGGATACTGATACATCGAGGAGGCTTCCAACCAACAGTACTTTCCCACTTGAGTCAAGGAGAACATAAACCATTGGCCTGGCTCTGTGGACCCATGTCCCTTTGCTGACCTCTGTATGTCTCCAGGCTGTTGAACTAGCCTAGCCTAGCTCAGGTTTGTCTATGATTTTGTTGTTCCCTTGGGCAAAGCAGCCCCGAGTTCTCTCATCAAGGTATCTGTGCATCCTCCCAGCACGGAGCTTTTTCCAGCTTTTCTTGGTTGGTGCAAACTTAGGAAGCAAATTCATTTCCTAGATAATCTGCACACAATCGCAAAGGAAATTTCAAAACCTGTCTGTCTCCACTTCCTTCTCATTTCAGGGCAAACACATCACTAGTATAGATCACATAGTCACACACTGGCCTTGCTTTTCACGTGTAAGTAAGTTATCTCGGTGTTCCCAATATTACCTCAGTATAGCTAAATATGCAGAGAGAAAAAAAGTCAACAAAGCGAATGAATTCCCCAGGTAAAGTTGAGCTCACAGGCCAAATGAAGCCATATCCCTGATCTCTCATGACCAGGACTTTTTATAATACACACGCAAGTACCAACAAGCTCAGATCCTCCGGGAGAGCAAAAGATGCTGAGCTCTGAACAATGCAGCATCCAGCAGTCCTCCTCCAGCCACCACAGGACTGCAAGGCCAACCTTGTGTCCTTGCAGGAAGCCCTAGAAAGCAAGACTCTGTTGAATGGTGGTACAATCCTCTGAATGGCAGGGAAGCCATGGACCTCATCTTCCGGGGCATTCTCTGTTGGGTATTTGGATCAGAGGAGAGTCCCAGTTGGAGGATAGGTGAGAATGTCCACAGGCCCCAGGGACTTGAGCATTGCAAATGAAGAAGCAGCCATGGGAGCTGGTTTTGCGGTGCATGGTAGGGTAGAGTCCAACTCCTTTTCCAGAGCAATCTAAGAGTAGATTCTGTGTCCCACAGGATGTGCAGCCCCATGAGCCTCTCCCCATCTCCCTTGAGATGCATGAAGAGCCGACAATGGCAATTTCTGGAGCTCCACTGGTGACAGAGAGAGGCTGTGGGCAGTCTAGGCCTCAGCACACATTACACAAGTCAGTCTCCAGAGGTTCTCAACCTTCCTAATACTGAGATGTTTAATATACTTCTTCATGCTGTGGTGGCCCCAACCATAAAACTATGTTTGTTGCTGCTTCATAACTGTAATCCTGCTACTATTATACATCTCTAGCAGTAGATATCTGTTTTCAGGTGGTCTTAGGTGAGCCTGTGTTAAGGTCGTTTGACCCACAGGCTGAGAACCACTGATTTAGGAATGTATCTTCTTCCAGGAACATGTATACTTCTTGATGCTTTCACCCTTACCCCCGACAAAGCATTTTGCAAACCGTCAGCTTCCTCTTTTTGACTCACGCTAGTAAACTTAAGACACGCACACAGGCAAATTTGAAGAAGTTGAAAGTCTACACTCCCATCGTCTGAAAGAAACAGCAATAAAAACGTTCATCTGTATCCTTCCTGACTCTACAAAAGCCCTGTTTACAATAAGCTTGTATTGTTTATACAGCCTTTGTTGGGGGGGGGGCAGGGGAGTGTTCTCTGTGTTACTGGTTTTGGGGTAGTTTTTCTCATCACTAGAAAATGTGAGCTTTTGTTTTTAATGATGTTTTTAGGTTATGTGTAGACTATATGGTTCTAAACGTGGTACACCTTGCTCACGTCTTGGCCAATAATGTCTTTCTTGTTTTATGATAGGAAAATCAGTGCCTAGAATCACCTAAGTCATCCATGAGCAAAGGCAGGGGCTAGCTCCCAGGACTGGGCTTCACCATTGAGCTATAGCAGCCCACTAGATAGCTGGAGCATCTAGGGTGTGGCAATACCACAATGCCCTTCATGTATCCCAGACACAAAGCCTCAGGTACCCCAGGCTAGCCTTAAACTCATTATATACCTGAGGATCACCTTGGACCTCGGAATCCCCTGCCTCCACCCTGAGTATTGTGATTACAGGCTTGCATTACCACATCTGGTTTATCCAGGGCTGGAGAGGGAACCTAGGTCTTCATGTATGTGGTTAAGCACTCTCCCACTGAGATAGTCGCTAGCCCAAGAAGTCTTTTGAATAAATGGAAATTATATAAACAGCCAGTGGGAGGAAGTGCTCCAAATTTGGAGAGTGGTAGTCATAGATAATTAAACTTATTTAAAGAAAATCATTGTAAAAATATATTTCTCATTGTGTCTTTCTGTGCAATTTCTAGTGCTGAAAATGTACAGCCCTGCCTTTCCCTTTGGCTTTATGACAAGTGGCTTCAAATGTGAGACTAAACGTCCCTTGAGGCAGCCTGAGTCTGCGTCCCCACGCCACGTCACTCAAAGTTGGCTCAGAACAAACCCACTCTCATCCCCCTCCGAGTGAGAACCGAGTTTTGTGCGGTGGATTTCATGTAGAGAAGCATCTTCGACCAAACGGGATACTTGATGGGAGTTGCATGTGAAATGCGCACACTGGATGGACACGTGTTTCCACACATCCTCTGAAGGGTAAGATGTAGTGGAGCTGTTTCCCAGAGAAACAATTAGGGAATCCTGGAGCCAGATAATTTACAACCTAATGTTAACAGTGAGAGGGGTGGATTCCCACAGTCATGTCCCCCAGATAAGAACTGCCTTGGAAATTGGCCCCACACAAATCTTAGATGTCACAACACAGGGGTCGGGACCTTCTTCTCCCTCATCTCTGAAGAAAATCAAAGGCAGATCCCTTCTTAGTGAACGAGTGTAAAATACAAGATTAGCTAGCTTAGCTTCATCATTGAATTTGCAAAAACTACTGATATTATTGTTTTTTAAATTTTATTTCCTTTTATTTCACTGAGGCTAAAATATGAAGCCAACTGGCAAGGTTCCCACCAGACAAAGAAGCTGTTTGGTCCTGCTGAGGGCAGAATAAAAATTCTAGGTACAACATGGAGCTAGCACCTGCTCTGGAGCCAGGAGGTAGACAAGGCTAGGGAGGGGGCCAATCTCCTGCTTCCTCTCAGCTACAATCCCAGAAGGCCTGAAGTTATCTCTGCCCAAAACCTGGTTGCCTTGGCTGGCAGGAAGGAAGTGAGCTTTCCCAGGATTCCAGCAGACCTAAGGCCAAGACTGGAAGAGCAGGTGAATCCTCAGCCCAGCTCCCCAGCTTCAGGATTAAAGGATTAAAATTTGCAGGCAAAGCAATGGAGATCCGAACCATCCCCTCCCCTCCTTGTAACTGAGAAGATAAAAGCTGTTTCCTTTCAAAGCTTCAGGTTAGAGATGAGAGTATTAGCCAATATGTAATCTTATAGCCCAGCACTCAGCAGAGGGGAGAAGCAAGGATAGCCAACTGTCAATTTGCATTTAGAAAGGAAAAAAAAAAAAAGATTAACCTATGAAATACTCCATCTGAGAACGAAGAAACATCGTTTCTCAAGGGATGGCTCCCAAACAGGAAAATGACAGTTGGAGATACTGTTATCACAACTGGAGGGAAGTTGGGTGCCGCTGGCATCTAGCAGGTGGCACGTGGGGTAGATTCTACCAAATACTCAAAGCACAGGGTAAAAGTGCTGGATCAGTCCAGGACATCCAGAGCACAGGGGCTTGGGCTGGAAATGTAGTTCAAGGTGCATTGTTCGTCTTGTGTGCAGAAAGCCCGTGTGAAGACGCACAATTGCAATCAATAAAGTCGGGAGGTGGAGACAAGAGGATCTGAAACTTAAGGCCATTCTCATCTACATAGTGAGTCTGAAGCCAGAGCAGGCTACACATGACCCTGTGTCACTAAAAGGAGGAGTAAGGGAGCCTGGGAGAGCCAGGGTTTTGAGAATCCCTGGTGGGACGATTCTATTCTGGTGTATGTCCTCATTCATCCAATAGGGGGCGTCCCCTCACATCACAGCCATTCCCAAGGAACCCCTGCCCTCTCTCTCTAAGTGCATCCTCAGGACTCCTTGCTGCTTGGCTTTACTCCTGGACCATACCACATGGGAAAGAAAGCACACACCCCGAGGAGCACTGTCTCCCCACCCAGGCTAATTGATTGCCAGGAAGAACTGCCTTTGCGGTCAGAGAGAGGACTTACGAGGCACGTGAAAACCTAGCTGTGTCTTTCTTTGTAAACAAGTTGTTTAGCTGTCTCCGCTTTCCGTCTAAACAGCTGCAGACTCGATCAGACTCTGTGTTTTCAAAATAAGACCCTGCACTTACCACTCTGTTAGCACTTTGGAAATGAGACAGTTCAGCAACATTGGCGCCAGAACAGCTTGGTGCTTAGTGACACCATCAGGGAGACTCTTGACTGAATGTTGTCAGTAGGACACACTTTCAATATGTTTCCATGTAGCCTAGGAAGAGCCGGGGGAAGCCATAGCTCATCGCTTCCGATTGCAAGGGTCTTCTTGCAAACGGCTCAGGGCTCATGATTCTAATCAGTTGGAGGTACTAGTAAAACTGCTGCCTCACAGCTTCTTGTTCCCAGGAAGCCAAGAGAGCCAGGAAGAAGGCAGTCTACCATGCAGTCTGGCTAGAACTCTTTATGGAAAGATTATTGATCTTTCGATTGCTTTTATCTGTTAAGAAAAAGAAGTATTAGCTATATTTTTGTGTCCTGACTATGTTCCTTACAGTGTTACACCTAGCCTGACCACATCTCTGTCCTTCACAGAGCCTGCCACAGAGTCACTTGAACATCTTTCTCCCTGACCACCTTGCTAAAGTCCCAACTTAGTAAGAGAATGTCTAGTTGTGAATGAGACCCTCACAAGGGCCAGCATTACACATGTACTTCCTTCTGAAAACTGCCTTTGTCCCTTTGGGGGATATCAGCTCTTTTAAGATTGGATGGGTGCATGACAATCTTTGCATGTGATTTGTCCATGACAGTAGCTCTACTGAAAACACCTCAGTAAAACTTTGGCACACTGATATTTAGTTATTTGTAAGGAGCTTTGTACAAATGCTGGAGAGAGAATTCGGATTATCTGTCGGATAGACTTACCACTCAGCGTTTGTGTTTGGAGTCTATGCATGTGTGGATTTATAAAATTGGCTGACTTAAGATACACCGTTTAACTTGCTGCTTTTATTCTTGAAGCAATGCTTTCTATCATGACATGACTACTTGTGGTATCTTCCTTATGAGTGTGTAATATTGTACCATAGATGTGTAAGTTATCAAAGCTAAAGAGCCAGTTTTATCAGCTGTTTGAGGTTGGTTTGATATTCCTTTATGATTATGTGCTGCAAAGGACAACTTTTGCTTACTTATTGTGACTACCCCAGAAAGATTCACGTGGCAAATGTTAGGATGTTTTCTTTCTTTCTCATTAACATGCCAATATTTAACAGTCTGATACCAGTGAACTACCACTTCATATGTTATAAGAACAATGATACTGTGTGTGTATGTGTCTGCGCATGTGCATGTGTCTGTGCATACGGTCATGTCTCTATGTACATTGTCTGTGTGTACTAGTGTATCTACATGTTTGTGTGCCTTTGTTCTATATGCATTTGGCTGTGTGTACTAGTGTATCTACATGTTTGTGTGCCTTTGTTCTATATGCATTTGGCTGTGTGTACTAGTGTATCTACATGTTCATGCACCTTTGTAGCTGTGTCCACATACACACTCAACTTATGCTTTAATTTATTTGACTTAAAGCAATGCATTGCTAAATGCTAGTCTAAGAACAGAGAAACCTCCCTGAGGAGACCCACCTTTCCCCCATTATTGCAGTAGGGTTGCAGAGAGGAAGAGCCAGTGGGAGACATGTATTTTTACAAGACGATTTAACAAGGAGGTTGGCTCATGCAGTTATAGAGACTGACCAGTCCATCAGTTTGCCATAAACAAGTGTAATGCCAGGAAAACTGCTGCATAGCTTGGTCCATGGGATCGAGATGTAAGGGCTTTAAGATCTAAGGTCAATAAGGGATGCATGTCCAGGGGCAGGAAGGACTGATTTCCCATAGACCAAGGGCAAGAAGTGATGGATGTCCCATAGTCCAAGGGCAGAAGGAGTGGATGTCTCATAATCCAAGAGCAGGAGGGGTGGATGTCTCATAGTCCAAGAGCAGGAGGAGTAGATATCTCATAGTCCAAGAGCAGGAGGGGTGAATGTCTCATAGTCCAGGAGCAGGAGGATTGGATGTCTCATAGTCCAGGAGCAGGAGGGTTGGATGTCTCATAGTCTAAGGGCAGGAGGGGTGGATGTCTCATAGTCTAAGGGCAGGAAAGGATGAATGTCCTATAGTCCAAGAAAAGGTTGATATCTCATAGTCCAAGGGCAGAAAGGATTAATGTCTCATGGTCCAAGGGCAGAAGAGTTGATGACTCAGGGTCCAAGGGCAGGAGGGATGTACATCCCAGAGTCTAAGGGTAGAAAAGGATGGATCTACAGGAAGGAGGGATGAATGTTCCATAGTCCAAGGTAGGAGAGGTGGATGTCTCATAGTCCAAGGGTAGGAGAGGTAGATGTCTCATAGTCCCAGGGTGGGAAAGGAGAGATATCCCATAGTCCAAGGGTAAGAGGAGTAGATGGCCCAGAGTCCAAGGAGGGATAGATGGCCCTTCTCATAAAGAGAAAAGGTGTCCTTCCTCCACCCTTTATTCTCTTCTGACCTTTTGATAATTCGCTAAACTGCGCATGTTGGTGAGGGCCATCTGTGTCCTCTCTACTGGTCCAGACACTCGTTTCTTCCAGAAACACCTTCCCAGACACACCCACACATATTTTACCATACATATGGGCACCTGAGCACTGTCAAGGATGTGCACAAAATTAACTAACCATCCAACTGAAGAAAGTCTCATCGAAGGTAAATCTTAGCTTTCCTTCTTTCTGGTAATGTAGCAGTGCTTGACTTTAGAGAGTATTAACAACTGTACTGATTCCCCCATCCAAATTTACATATCAATATCACCTCACCAATTAGACTAGGACTTAGAGTGTCCCAGGGATCCACCCATCTCTGCCTCCCCAGGTCTGGGATTACAAGCGAATACCACCGTGTCTGGTATTTTTACACAGTTTCTGTAAGTGCTTTGCCAACTAAATCATATTCCTCCCTTGACTGGATTTTCATAACTCTCCAAAATTCATATCTTGAACCCTTTGTCCTCACAGTGACACTTTTAGAAGGACACTTTGGGAGTTGATTGGGAGGGTGGTGGTGATGGGATCAAAACTTTTCGGGAAGCTCCAGTGAGCTTGTTAGTGCCTGCCACATGAGGTCACAGTGAGGAGAGCATGAAGCGAGAAGTGGGTTTACACCAGACACCAAATATGCTAGTTCCTCAAATCTCAGACTCCCCAGCACCAAGAGGTGAGAGGGTCAGTCCCAGTGTTCATGGTCATCATTCTAGGGTACTTTAGTTACAGCAGCCAAAAGCATCTGAAGGCATGTTGTAGATAGCAAAGGGGCTTGATAAAAGGGTAACGCACTTGGTGGAGGGGCTTGGTCCTCAGAGACTTTTTCTTTGATCCATGTATAGAAGGAGCAGGGAAATAATTAGTTTTTCCAATGGCAAAAGCCTGGTCAGATGACATCACCTTCAGCTCAAGCTGCCGAAGCACAATCTGGACAGATTCGGTGTCCGTTGAGAAACCTGTTTCCTGGTTTCTCACAGACCAAAGAGAACAGTTGTTTCTCTCCTGTCCAATCAGGGCACCAATCTTTGTGAGGAACGTACTATCCCATGGTAGTTGAATGAGACTGTCCCCCATAGTCTCAGACATTTGAGCAGTTGGTCCCCAGTTGGTAGGATCATCTGAGGAGGGTTAGCTTATATGGCTTTGTTGGAGGAAGGACCTCACTGGCGGTGCACATGGAGAGTTTAATGACTCCACTTTCCTTGCCACTTTCAGTTCAATCTGCCCAATGTTCGCTGCTAATGGTGTGCGCTTTCAGCTTCCTGTTCCTGCTACCATGCCTGCAGCTTGTTGCCTCAACTTTGCCACTATGGGGTCCTATGACTCTCAAACCCTAAGCCCGATAACCTTGTTATTTCTATAAGTTGTCTTGGTCGTGGTATTTTATCATAGCAACAGAAAAGTAACTAACCCAACCTGCCTGACATGTCTCACCTCCCAGAGGAGCTTTCTTTAAGGACCATCACCATGGGTATTGATACATCGGCTCATGTCGTGGAGTCAGGGGAATGCTTAGTGGGTATCATTAGCTCTACTTCTCTCTTAGTTCTCCATGGAAGCAAGGGAGTAGGGGAGATTTGGAGAAAGAGCACACATGTAGTGAATGCTGAATACACTGGAGCAAAATAACTCTGGAGCATCCCAAGGGGAGTGCACTCAGTCAGCATGGATGACATCAGTAGTCACCAATGATAGGGAAGGCATCTCTCCCAAGGGATGCTGGGAAACACAGGGAAGGTGTTGTTGAGAACTCTTTCCTATTATCACCTTACCTCTGCTTTTGGACAGACAGAATTAGCTGATGGCTTAGAGGAAAATGTCTGTCAACCCTTCAGTCCAGAGGCTTCTCCTTCTGAGGGGCCTGGGAGAGCAAGCAAAGAGTCTCTTCACCATTAGCATACCAAAGGAAAAGCCTGGTGCTTGCCTGAGATGTATAGCCATGGTAGGCATTGAACAAGCAGGAGATGGGGTGACCGTTAAGTGAGTCCTCATCCTAAGTTTCTCATGAGATAAAATCAGAAAGCAGTAACACAGTGCTGGGAGAGATGGCTCAGTGCTTTTCATGCTAATGTGAGGAGCTGTGTTGGATCCCTAACATTCACTTAAAAATGCTAGGTGCTGTGCTGCATGCTTGTAAACCCAACACTGGAGAAGTAGAGACAGGTAGATTCTCTAAGGCAAGTCAGCCAGTCTACCTGAATACACACACTCACAGAGAGAGAGAGAGACAGAGACAGAGGCAGACAGAGAGAGAGACAGACAGAGAGACAGAGACAGAGAGACAGAGAGAGACAAAGAGAGAGAGAGAGACAGAGATACTGAGACACAGAGACAGAGATTCAGAGAGAGAAAGAATGAGAACTAGGAACTCATTGGCTCCACTCCCTGGCGTGCCTCACAGCCCCACAGTCTCTCTCTCTCTCTCTCTCTCTCTCTCTCTCTCTCTCTCTCTCTCTCCCTCTCTCTCTCTCTCTCTGTGTGTGTGTGTGTGTGGAAGCTGATGTCCTAAGTGAGAAATGATACCAAGTCAAAAAGGGGAAGAGATGAAGTAGGTACACTGAGCTCTGGAGGCTGCCAGACCCGCTCTAATTTGAAACACGACCACCACTCCAGGGTTACTCTAGTTCTGGTTGAGCACTTCCTGTCAGGAAGTGAAGGCTGTGGGTCCCCCTGGAATAGGAGGAGAAGCCATCACAGCTCAGAACTCAGCTACCACCCAGCTTCTCCCAGTTGAGCTCATTTACAGTGAACATCTCCAAGAGTCAGTCATGAGGAAAGGGAAACACTGAGTGACAACCCCCAATACAGCCCGTCCTCCCAGCCCTGGGCTCTTCTGTGAGACAAGATGGGGCTCTCTGCCTGTGTCTGTCTGCTGCAACTGCAAAGCTGGGATCTCTGCAGGTGAGAGTGATGTGAGCTAAATGGGTCTCCAGTGGTCCAGGGCTCCCTGCAAAGGCCAGACCACAACAATCAGTGGGCCACTTATTTACTATAACCATATACAAACCACAACATCAGGGTTCCCTCAGATGCATCTGAGACATTCTATACCTCTTCATTAAAGCCTGCCAAGATTTGTTATGGCCTGGCTCACCCAGATAAACTGGGGTTTATGAGGCAGGAACCGAACATCACACCCTAAAGTCAAACCCAGAGGCCAGGCAGAAGCAGATCTTTCTTCCAACCACCTCTCACTCTCCCTTGGAATTGATTTTAACTACATTTGAACATTGAAATGCACAGTGATATATTGATGTGAAATATTTTAATCATTCATAAATAAAATATTTACTGTGTGTCACTTTTCCAGTCTCCTCCATGATAGGGAACATGGTGACCACCTCAGCAGCTCATAACCGCCAATCACGAGTTTGAGTTCAGTGGGGGAAGAACTTACAGGCCCTGGCTAGTACCATGTTTTGTTGCTGTTCATATTTGTTTGCTTTTGTTTGTTTGTTTCTCTGATTCTGGGAATTCTCCTCAAAGCAATGATGTGAATTATGTATTCTAACACAGCAGTATCATTTCAAGATTCAATGGATGTTTAGATAAAGAAAAATGTTACATGGAACTTGAAATTTTTGAAATGATCTTTATGGGCAGGAGAAAGCCCAGTCAGTAAAGTGTTAACCTCATGGAGAGCTAAGTTAGACCCCAGAACCCAAATGAAGAAGCAGATGGGTGGCTGGAGTTTGTAATCTCTACACTGGGGAAGTGAAAACTGGAGAATCCCTGGGGCTCACCGATCAACCTGATGCAATCACCGAGCTCCAGGATCCCTGGGGCTCACCAGCCAACCTGGTGCAATCACTGATCTCCAGGAAAAACTGAGGCCTTGTCTCAAAAAGAACCAGGGTGGACTGAGAAGCTCACCTGAGAAATGACATCTGAACATCTAGACATCTGGTCTCCACATACATAGAGACAGGTACACATGAACACACACACACACACACACACACACACACACGCACACATACAAAAAGACACAGACACACAGACAGGTACACATGAACACACACAGGTACACTTGAACACAGACACAGAAACATGCTCATGAACACACACACAGGCACACATGCACATACATATTCACAGACTACACGCACACATACACAGAGACAAGTACACATGAACATACATACACATACATACACACACACACCACATATTACAGACACACACATACTATACATACTACACACAAACACCACACGCATAACACCACACACATTACATACACACAGGCATATGCACACACACACACACATGTGCATGTGTGCACAGTCTTTATTACAAACCAGCTTCTATGAAGGTTCTAGTAATAATGACCACAACAGAAGGCTGTGACCAATGACTGAGAGATAAGAATGAGAAGTCTTGCTTCCTACTTTAAATAACACACTGGCTTGAAATGCAGCTGTGGGGCAGTGGTATTCAGGTTTGCCTGATCCCTCCCTGGCTTTAGCCTAGCGTTTGCACATTCTGAGAACCCCCTCCCTGTCCTGCCCCAGGCTATCCTGCTACTAAAGCCTCAGTTTTTGTCCTATGCACAAGCTTTTCACATGTTGTGTAAGAGAAAAAACAGCAACAAAGCTCACACCTATGGTGTGGCCGGGATGTCCTCTGGCTTCTTTCTGCCTGTTACCCCTGGCTCTGGGTTTGGATAGCTGGACTCTATCCCTGAGGCTGCTGGGAACTTAGGACTGAGGCTGTCTAGGATGGGCTACCATTCCTTTTCCTCTGTCTAAGGAAAATGGAAGGCAGGAGAAAGCAGACAGCTAAACTCCAGGAATCCCCACGGGCCCTTCTGACACTGTTGTTGTCCCCTGAGTCCAACCACTGTCCTGATGACTCACAACACACAGCACACATGTGGAATCATCTCTGACACAGTTTGGTGTTGTCTCCTGTCCATGGTATTTATACCTCCGTCAATAATTCCATCCGCTTTGTGCCCGTACAGTTGCCCCTTGTAAGAATTAGGTTTACAGGTCAGACATTCCACTGTGCATCCAGTTTTTACAGAAGGGACTCTTACATTTGTGTGTGTGTCACCTGACCCACATAAGTATGTAATTTGATTTGTTTTAATCTTCCACCCAATGAAATCCTACCCTTTTACATTCAGCAGAGTTGTCCATGGGGCTCTTAGGGTAAGACCCAGTTTTAAAGTCTTTTTTACAGACAAAGCTGAGAATTTTGAGGTTAAAAAAATTAAATGGTTGAAAAACTATCCCAGTACTTGATCTGGTGTGGTATAAGGAATGTTACAAGGGAGATTAAAGTTCCATGAAGTCACCAATGTCACACTGGTGAAGCGCAGCTGAACTGAGCCAGGGGTATCTATGCAGGTTGGATGGCTTCTTGTAAAGCATTCCGTTCACTAACTTTTAAGACCTGAACTTACGAATTCTTGAATGGGTTGGCCAAAGTCACAACCCAAATGAAAAGAACACGTTTCTAACAACACGTCTGTCTTTCTGATTCTACCCTACCCAACAAAGAGTTCACAAGCCTCCAACTCCCCTTCGCCCTAGGGCAGTCTGCCTGCCGATGACCCTCTGTCTCCTTTGGCAACATCTCTCCAGGGCACTAGCCTGCACGCTACATGTACAAACCCTATCATGTTTGAGCATAAGAGCTACGTTCTTATGGCGCCATAAGAGGTCACAGAGCAGCTTGTTCTCTCTGCCTTTCTCTGTAGTCCTTCCCCCCTGTGCTCTGGCACCTCCATCTACTCCCTAACTCGTACACCTGATAAACTCACCACTCCCCTTAGAACCTGGTTTAATTATCCCCTCCAGTAAGTCTTCCCGGATGGACTTGGTCCATGTACCAGTAAACCAGGAACCTCTCCTTGGCAGTGGCCACCACAACTTTAATTCTATATTTACATTTGCATTTTTGGTGGGAGAATGTATGAACAATTGCAGTCTAGTAATTTTTGTTTCATTCTTGATGTTTTCCAGTTCATTAACATGAATCTGTTGTATGGATGAAAATTTCGTAGGTGTGTACAGGAGTGCTATTCCAATAGTAAGAGCTCTGGATATGGATGGAGACACAGGCTAGATTAATAATATCTTTAGGAAACATAAGTTGCAGAATAGGTAAAAGAATCAGAATTTTAAGTTTAGAGCAGATAAATAAACGTAAAGTGTTCTACCAGGAATCAAATAGTAAATCATGAAATTCTACAGCATAAGACATGATGGCATGCTCACTTCTGGGCTCCAATATTGAAAAGCCACTGTGTCTAATCTGAAAGCATACCTGGTGGAGAACACAGATGTGGCCCCACCACAGCCCCATACAAGTTCCCATCTGTGTGGAGTCACAGGGTCTCTACATGAAGACCTTTTATTGGGTTGACTCTGGGGAGATAAGCTGCTACCTTAAGGCATTGGTGATGACCATTGCTTTATTCTTGCTATGAAATGGAACATTTATAAATGCCAAGAATTGTTTAGAAACTTTTCATCTCGCTAGAAGATTGGTTATCTCTTCTAGTATGTTATGACTTTTTTCAAGAATGATACCATGTAAACGCATTTAAATATCTAATACAATTAGAAATGGAGTTTCCCCCACAATCATATCTACTGGTCTCAAGGTCTGTTGGTGACCCGAGGCATAGTCTAGCTACTCGTGGGACCTGTTGGTCATCAAGATGCCATCTAGTTACCTTGGTAGATTTTAGCCACTAATGTATATGCACCCTGGTCCATGTCAAACTCACATCGATGACATGCTGACTTACAAACGCCTTTAATCCCAGCACTTGGGAGGCAGAGACAGGCGGATTTCTGAGTTCAAGGCCAGCCTGGTCTACAGAGTGAGTTCCAGGACAGCCAGGGATACACAGAGAAACCCTGTCATGAAAAACCAAAAAAAAAAAAAAAGAATTATGCTCGGAAACTTAAAACCCAGAGAACAGAAAAGTAAAGTCTAATTGAAGTAATTGTAAAATGCCTGCCTGAAGCTGTCTTTGTTCTATGTAAAAATTTAATTACCGTGGTCTTGACTTGACCAGAGTGTAAACAACATTCTAGAATTGTGTAACTGATTGCCTATATCATCCTCATGATAATCAGAGCACCCAACTTAAATGCCAAAAAGGTTTTAATTTGCCTTTTAAATAAAATGCATCAGATACATTTTACAGAGGAGCTTGCATAGTCTATCTTGGCCAGTCTCCAGGAACGCAGAATTTTGTTCATTTGGGTTTCTTCTTTATTTTGGATATTCCCAAATGGTTTGGGCATGACTAATTTCCTGTCCTCCACATCCCATGAGTTAAACCAGATAGGCAGACCTAGCTTCAAGAGGACATTAATTCTAGACATCAAACCCAACAGGAAATTCTATGACCAACTACTTTTAAAACATTAAAAATTACATTGTATTTTCTAATTCATGTTCTCTCCAGGTAAAGCCGAGGGAATGCTCTGCGGGATAATTCCACTGAAAGGGGGGAAATTGTGTTAAGTAAATGTCTAGAAACGGAGAGTGCCTGCTTCCAAAACATCTCTGAGAATATCAGAAAGCATCGGGAAAACACAGCCCAGAACTACGTTGCAGAAACCTATTGCATCTCCTATGATTGCCTAAAGGATACACAGGCAGTGAATTCATTATTCAGAATTGCGGCTGCTCCATTCTAATGCCACCCAATTAGGTCTTCTTCCTGACAGGCGCTGGCTCCATCTAATAAATTCGTTAGGTTCTGTCAACACTTACAAGATGGGATTCGCAAAATGCTGCTCGGTGCTCCCATGGCCCTTTATCAGTCCCTAAGTGGAGAAGCGACTAGCCAAGAACAGCAGAGTCAAAAGTCCTTCTAAGAAAGAGTTGGGAAGATGAGCATCCTCTCTGCCTGTGTGGATCCTCTCACACCCCTGGGGCCTCATTTTCAAACCAACTAGAAGGGAAGGGATGAGAGAGAGTCTGAGTGTGTACAGCATAATTAGCGAAGACTTATCAGAGCCAGGCAATCCAGGTCCGCAACACTGAGTACAGGGTCTTTCCTTAGATACCAGAGCACGACGTTCATGTCGATGGTGCACAGAGATTCTTAACATTTACAGGACCAGGGTGTGATTGAATACATTTGGCTGGTTGTGTTTCTGTGACAGGACTTTAATATAGAATCACAAGGGGATGGGGGAAACAGCTTTTTGCTTTGACCAAAGCCATTTCTCCTGGCTAACAAAAAATGTGCATTGGACTCATTGGTGTGTCTCAGATAGCTCCGGATTTGCACTGTGAATCTCAGACTTGACCCAATGTATTTACTGCTTTTCCTCCTCCACGGACAGCCTTGTTTCTGTTCATGTGACGGTACTTACTCCATGTTACCATGTCGCCTCTTGAGATGCTGGTCTCAATCCTCGGTTCTAAACACTGATAGAGATGAGCAACAGTGCTTGGAGGGAGAGAGGAAAACTGCCATCCCTTGTTCACATATAGATGGTAAGATAGATGCACCGTAGTATCTAAGTCCATACACAGTAACACAGACACACACATGGTCTTTGAATCCACACATAAATATCTGTGACAACACTATTTCGTGGAAGGGGAAGACTGGTATTTTATGTCTGGCCAAGTTCCTAAGACACACTACACACCCTCCAAATCTCAAACACTGGCCTAGACAAAAACTTTCGGAGAAGCGCAAGCTTGCTTTGCCTTCTTGTTTAAGAAAAATGATACAGTTTGTGGCCTAAAACTATGTGGGAAGAAAAGAGGCATCCTCATCCACCCCCTTCACTGCAGCCTGGCTTTCTGCTCTTCACTGACACATGTGCACATGATATAAGGTTAAGTGTCACTAATGTCCAGTCCATGCACGTTTTTACACCTACCGATTTACCTCTCTCATGCGAGCATCCTCACACTACAGCAGGCTTCAGAATTCCCACAGAGTCATTCTCAGTGCCTTCCTAAATCTCCAGGCCCTTAAGCAAGATTCGCCAAACCCAGCCTCTTAAGAGAGTATAATTTTGCAAACATTTGAATTTGTAAATGCTTTGAAAGGGTAAATAGAAAGTAGATGGTAAAGGCCAAGACAATATCTGGTTGGCTATCTGGAGGTCACTCATCACCATACTCAAAGGGAAGGCACTGAGGATAATACCTCCTCTGCCTAGGAAGTGACAACCCCTTGGCTTCACATACGGACCCCAGGCTTTTCTCTTCTAGTTTCTGATACTAAACATGAAAAATGAGTTCCAGACTGGCCTGTTGATTTTTTTTTTAATTTTTGTTTATTTATTTTCTATTTTATTTGGTTTTTTTCCCTCAACAAACCCATCAAACCTCTTCTACATTTGCTCCATGCTCACCTCCCACACATAAGATGGATGCACACCACTTGGTTACAGTACAGTTTGACTCATACTATCCAGAGCACTTGACACCTCACCAGGAGACATCTATTTAAGACAGACTGTGACAAAGCACCAGAGAGAGTTGGGGGACACTTCCTAAATCAATTCCTCCTTTTTAAAGGAAGCTAACACAGGATTATTTAACCATTGGCAATGTTCTACTATTCAATATTTTTGACTTTGCCGAACTCTTGCTAATCATGAGCGGCAGTACAATGAACAGGTGGGGGGTTGGGGTGCTATCTCTGTTCACAGCGTTCATCTGTGTTCATGGACAGATTGGTTAATTGTGGTGCTGCTGTGACAAAACGTGACAAATAGTGACAGAAGCCACTAAGAAAGGAAGGTTTTTATTTTGGCTCACAGTTGGAGGTAAAGTCAGTCTATCATGGCAGGTGATAGCATGAGGCAGTTGGTCACTCTGCATCCATAGTCAGGATGAAGACTGGTAGGTGTTCCTGCATAGGTGCTCACTTTCTCCTGATAAGCTGTTCAGGACCACAGCTGCTGTTCCTCAAGTCCTCCCATCTCAATCTAATCAAGATCATCCTTTACAGCAAGCCTAGAGGCTTATCTCGTCTCTTTGATTGGAGGCCAGTCACCTAGATGATTCTAGAGTCCATCAAGCTGACAATCAGTATTACTCTTCAACCTGACAATCAATATCATAGTCATCGAGGTGTATTAATTAGTTTTTCTGTTGCTATAGGAGATGAATAGTTTAATGTACTTTATAGTTCAGAGGGATGGTTCTGTCATAGTGGGAAAAGCTTGGCAGCAGATGCTGGCAGGGTGGTGTATGGAGAACAAGAAAATCTGGGAAAACGTTGAAGAAAGACTTGTGATCATTCTTGTAATCACTGCTATGCTTGCGTCATCTGACTTGGGCCACAAAATTTCTATAAAGGAGCTCTAGGAAGCTGTGTAGGAATTCTCAAAAGTTACACTCAGCAGTTCTGATACCGGAAGGATTTCTCTTATTTTGAATAACCTTCCAAAGATGAAAGTCTTTTGGGGTTTACCTTGAAAGTCTCAATCCCACTTAATTCCTTTGATGATGATCAAGAGGCCTCCAGAACTGCCTCAAAAACAGCCTTGATTTCTAGTGAGCCCCATAATGAGCTGCACACACACACTGATAGGTAGATAGATAGATAGATAGATAGATAGATAGATAGATAGATAGATAGATAGATAGATATAACCATTGACACTCATGAAGGCCCATACCCTACTGGCTCTGTTCCAGTTAGCCCCTGCCATCCCTGCCATGGTGAAGCTTGACTCGACAGAGGAGAGACTCTAAAAGCCAAATGATGGCAGTAGCAGTTCCAGGCATTATTCATGGTGATGTTAGAGCCATTCATCCCATGAAAATGTGTTAACACAAATGCACTGTAGCTCACAGTCCTGAGCAATCAACTCTGACACCAATGTTTCAGCCATGTAAAATGCAGACTATTGACAGGCATGATTGCTGAGTTCGGTTGACTCAGAGGGTCACTTATAGGCCCCCAGAGAAGAGTGAAAGGCCGTTTTCAGCTAGAAGGAGCTGGTGGTCACACAGACCAATGACTGTGGTAACAAGGGAAGCTTACAGAACCTAAGACTGAATCACTGCTGTGGCTCCACTTTCTGACTAGACAGTCACAGTTGTGGGAAAGGGGGTTAGAAGTCAGTAAACAACAAGAGCATTATCCAGAGACTTTTTCAACTCTTAGTAGAATATCTTTACCCAAGGATATGAGGTGATATTACACATCAAGCATTTGAGTGCACCTCATTAGAAGGTAAATATATATCATTAGGATCCTTGTCTCTTCTTCTACTCACAGGTATCTCTCCTAAACCTATTAATGAACGCTCTAGCATGAATCAAGTTGACATGAAAGTCACTAGCACATATGTTTATTGGATTTTGTCACCACGACATACACCTGACCAATTTTTGTTTGTCTCTGTTTCGGGAATTATTAAACAAGAAGGAATAGTACAGCACATGTTCCCGCACTACACCCTGGTCCTTTCATCCCCGCCGGGCTGGCCAGCCACGCACTGGCGGGCAATGGCCAACATGCTTTCAACTTGTGGAGCTCTGACTTGCAGCTCCACGATCTCTCCACCCAGCTTGCTAGGTCCCCACTGGCAGGTCACTACCACGCTAGCCCCATGCTTCAATACCCCATGGCCTCTGTGGTGCACATCAGGCAAACCCACACTTTGCTCTGTACCTTTCTCTCTGGAACCCAGAGGAGCCACTGAGTGAAGGAAAACGCAACACAAACTTAGCTCAGAAACAATGGTAACTCAATCTCTGGGGGCATCAACTAAAACCTAATCTTGTAAGTCTATCAAAATCTGATTCCTCTGGTGGTGAATCCTTGCGGATCCACCATGATACCAGGAGACTCTACTAGCTACATCTTACCTACATGCTGTCCTCATTCCAAAAGGCTCTCTCTCTCTCTCTCTTTCTCTCTCTCTCTCTCTCTCTCTTTCTCTCTCTCTCTCTCTCTCTCTCCATCCTGGATATCCCCTATGCACCCAGTGATTGGCTCTTTTATTCATTAGGGGATTGGTTCACAAGAAGTCACAGGTGTAACTCGCTCCTTCTCTGAAGCCTTTCACAGGAGGGCAGAATTAGAAGATTACAAACAGCCCAGGGCTGTCTATCCACAACAAAGTTTCAGGAGAGAAACCTGACTTCCTTCAGGGATAGACTGGGCTGTGGAAGTGTAAGCTGAAGCAAACCTTCTCCTCCCCAAGTTGCTTTGGGTCATGGATTTTGTCACAGTAATAGTAACTCTAGCTAAGACACAACATCACCATATTTTCATGATTTGCCAAAGGTCCACCTTGGACCAACAGCACAGTAATTGAGAGGTGGAAGTCACAATTGAAATCAGTCATCTCATGCTCGTATGCCAAGTTCCCCGCTTGGCTGATTTAAATGATTACTTACTAGAAATTAGTCTTTTTTTTTTTAAGTTAAAAAAGAAAATTTGAGTAAAAAAAAAGGCCTGTAACTAAACTCTTAGAAAAAGAACCACAGAACAAGACAATCAAAAACTCTAAGATCTTTCCAGAACTTCTCCAAGTAGCAAAAGGGAAAAAACAGAGCTATTTGACCCCAACAGAGGCCCTAGAGCAGTGCGACTTGGTAGCATTGACCTATCCAATGTTCCCCCCAAATTACATGTGATTATCATCTCTATTACATTCTAGTCACGGCCATTAAATATCTTTATCCTTAAATTGTCTCTCTGATCATATCCTGAAGGCATGGATTTCCCCCAGTAAAGACCTCCTGATTAAGAATAGTGTCTCTGGCCACATATGTGGCAGAGGAGGGCCTTGTTGGACATCAGTGGGAGGAGCAGCCCATGGGCCTGAGGAGGTTCAATGCCCCAGTGTAGGGGAATGCCAGGGCGAGAAGGTGGGAGCGGGTGGGTGGACCAGAGAATACCCTCATAGAGACAGGGGAAGGGGGAATGGGATAAGGGGTTTTTGGAGGGGAGACCTGGAAAGGGGATAACATTTGAAATATAAATTTAAAAAATATCCGAAGAAGAAGAAGAAGAAGAAGAAGAAGAAGAAGAAGAAGAAGAAGAAGAAGAAGAATAGTGTCCTAGATCACAAAGCCTGCGGGATGTTCCCTCTGTGGCCCCTTAACTTCTCCAAGTCCCCCCAACACTAACCTCCAGCACGAACTGTTGGCAACGTAATAGAATGAGGCTGGCAGAGACACCCAGAGAAGAGGTACTGTCCCTGCTAGGTGTCCAAGCGACATTCACCTCAACAGAACTGGCTCTCGTGTATCGAGGCAGTATCTTCCAAAATGGCACCTGCAGAACCAGCCCAGAGCATGTCAGAAATACAAATCCACTGCTCTCTCCAAACAGTGTTCTCTAAAGATGCCCATTATTGAATTCCACACATGGACATAATCCCCATGCCTTTTACAGCACTTAGCACCGATTCTTCTGTATAGAAAGCACTCAACCCTTTTTTTATGAGTGATTGAATTATGGCATTCAACTTGAGATGCTAAATCCCTAGACTTAAAATATGCTAAAAGTTAAGTCACTTTTTTGGAGTGGCGTTATACCAATATGATCTGTATAATGATAAAAAGTAAAATGAACAATTTTAGCCAAAGGGGAAAAAAAACCACAAATGTCTATTAATAAAAAGCTTATTATAACACACACCTGGATCCACACAAGCTTAATAATATCCTCACTAACAGTACTGCTGCTGAAATCACATAATACACCAAGCTTATAAGCCCTAAGTAACCCTCAGCCATGGGAGTCTCGAGGTCTCCAGTTTCTAAACTAGTGTGTATGAATTCCTGTATCTTCTCGTTGTCATATTTCCCAATGGAATCATCAGAAATCTTAAGTTTCCCATTTCTGCCCCCACCTTGTCCAAACGCTTCATCCCTCCTCCTCTCCCTCTCCATTTCTTCTCACATACAAGCAGTTTCTTTCATTTTCACACCAGAAATTTATTATGCCTACTCTATCTTTTCTAGCCACTGTTTCAGCTCAGAGCCAAATCGTCTCTCAGTCTGAAAACATGCATTCGTCCCACCTCTAAACTTCCATACACAAAACTGTTCCACCGTAGCTCAGAGAGCCCCGCCCCTAGCTCAGAGAGCCCCGCCCCTAGCTCAGAGAGCCCCGCCCCCAGTTAAAAATAAGCAACACTGAACATATAGCCGGATAGATCAACTTACTTTCACCAAATTTAAAACAAAAATCCAGTAACAAAAAGATTAAATGCCAAGTCTTTGTCTGCAAAGTCCGTCAACAACCTGATCTGGTCACACTCTGACGTGCATCTCATCTGGTAGAACACGGGGGCTGTTCTTCTTAACAGCACCTTGACTGTGCCTTGGTCCTTAGTGAGCCTTGCTTCCCCACCCATGTCCCAGTGAATACATGGGAAGCTTTCCTCTTTCTTTTAATGAGTGTTTTACCTCTGTGTGCGTGTGCGTGTGCGTGTGCGTGTGCGTGTGCGTGTGCGTGTGCGTGTGCGTGTGTGTGAGAGAGAGAGAGAGAGAGAGAGAGAGAGAGAGAGAGAGAGAATGCATGCCTGCACACCACATGCCTGCAGAGCCCATAGAGGCCAGAAGAGGGCACCAAATGCCCTGGAACTTCAGTTACAAACCATTATGAGCCACCATATGGATGCTGGGAGCCAAACCCAAGTCCTCTGTAAAAGCAACTAGACTCTTATCCTCTGAGCCATCTCTCCAGCACCCATGTTTTCTTTTGATTCCAAGAAAACTTTCAGAGACTTTTCTTATGGTGGTGTTCCGTGTTTTCTTTCTACATACTTTTCCATGAAGCCTTTTGCTTTGTGTGGCTTTTTTTTTTCCAGACTGCTCTTTCTTAGGCAATTAGAGACCTCACCAGGCTGACCTTTGATGCCAGACAGGGTGTGTGTGTTGCCTTTGGCCTCCCTACTCATTCACTTACCCACTGGGTAACTAGCCACAGCCACTTCTTGGAAATGTAGCAAGAGCTCTTGATACAGTCCCCACCCACTGACTTGTCTTGTTGTCTCTGTTTAAAATCAAATGCATCAAGAAATAAGCTCTTTGCTATCATATGCATTGATAGATGATAGATAATAGATAGATAGATAGATGGTAGGTATGATAGATAGATAGATAGATAGATAGATAGATAGATAGATAGATGGATAGATGGTAGGTATGATAGATAGATAGATAGATAGATAGATAGATAGATGGTAGGTATGATAGATAGATAGATGGATAGATAGTAGGTATGATAGATAGATAGATGGATAGATAGTAGGCATGATAGATAGATAGATAGATAGATAGATGGTAGGCATGATAGATAGATAGATAGATAGATAGATAGATGATAGGTATGATAGATAGATAGATAGATAGATAGATAGATAGATGGTAGGCATGATAGATAGATAGATAGATAGATAGATAGATAGATAGATAGATGGATAGATGGTAGGTATGATAGATAGATAGATGGATAGATAGTAGGCATGATAGATAGATAGATAGATAGATAGATAGATAGATAGATAGATGGTAGGCATGATAGATAGATAGATAGATAGATAGATAGATAGATAGATAGATAGATGGATAGATAGATATAAACAGACAGAAAGACAGACAACAGGTAGGTAAATAATTGAGAGATAGATGTCTGGATGAGTTTGGACAAGTACATACACTCATGAAGCATGCAGCCCATTAAGAAAGAAAGGACGGTTCCATCAATGAGGAAACTTCCCTCTCAGCTCCTTGCTTTCAGTCCCTTCCTACACAACCACTTTCTCACTTTCTATCAGGGTCTCTCCTGTCTCAGGAGCCCTGGTAAATGCCCATGCGCAGTGCAGCCTTTGCAACTTGGTGTCTTTCTTCCAGGAGAATGCTCCTGAGATGTATCCTTGCCATTGCACAAATTGACTCCCATCCTTTTGTTGCTGAGAAACACCTCAATAAAAAAATTAATATGCCCAGTGCTTTGTCCAATCACCTATTGATGGAAATCGGGATGTCTCCGGCTTGTGAGAACCAGAAAAAAACTGTGTGTCCTTAGAAAGAGCAAGCTAACTAGGGAATCTACAAGGTACCTTGAAAAGTACAGGATTTTTACTTGATTTATTTTATTTTGCACCTTTATGTTCAAATCTGCTTTCTTAACATAATTAACCAAATTATACTCTTGTCTTGTAACATATATACCTGTATATTTTGCAATTATTTTGAAAAAATAATACTGTACCTATCATTGTAAATAAAACTGTAGGTACTGGAGGCATGGCTCAGTGGCTAGAGTGCATTGTGTCTTATAGTACTTACTCACGTATTAGGCCAGGAGGGATTTTACTTTGGAGCTAAGTCCTCTTCTTTAACATCTCTGTCATATTTACACCCTCCTCTACTCTCTTAAGCGCTGGCCTTGTCTAATGGTAGCAATTTCCCTTCTTTGACAGAACCTGCCCGCACACCCCTCCTGTACACCCCTCTCTGTTGCACTGAGTGAACTGTTTCCATGAGATTCAAGTTACCTCCTCTTCATGGTGGAACCAAGCTGGATCCTGTGATCCTAGAGCGACAGTGTGCCTGCACAGAAGCAAATTAGAAGGTGGCAACATAATCCCACACAGCTCTTGTCAAAAGCACCCTTGAATTCCCCTGGTACCCGGAGTCTTCATATTGTCCCTACAAGATGCTGCTGTGACAGACACAAGCTGTGAGAAAGCAAACCACTGTCACACCCAACCATCCAAAACTGAGGCTTTGACTTCCTGGGCCCTGGGCAGGCAAGCTCTGGGGTATCTAGGGGGGATTTCGGACTCACTGGCCCACAAGGACTTCTCTCTCTTGGCCATCACAGACTGCCACTGGGGGAGGGACAGGGACAAGCCATTTGTGGCTTAGCAACAACTTCACACCAGGGAGACTGGAAAGAGTCAGTGTGATGTAAAATCGCTGTGAAGTAAAAGTCTCTGTCTCAGATTTCTCCTGTGGTGACTTTCTGGGAAACTCTGTCCACATGGCACAGGCCTGCTCAGCAGGGGAATGAGTCTTGGAAACCCCAGGAGCTGTCCAGACCCTAACAGGAATTGGCCGGTCTGGCCAGACCTCCAAGGCCTTGCCCACAATCCCTGTGTTAGGCCAGCATTTCTGTTCTTTCTCCACCTTCTCTGTCAGCTGAAGAGGTTTTGGGTTCTGAAGCCAAATCCCTTGCCTTTCCCACAAACGAGGCTTACAATACTTTTATACAATTGCATTGGGCATGTGGGGAACCCGGACAGCAGCCCACACCCAGTGGTCAGTTTAAAATGTCAACAAGAAAGGCAAAAATGTTCACCCTAAGCACAGCAAAAGCCACTGGGGTTCTCAGAGAGCAAGCTGTGCCCCTTCTAAGAATCCTACGGAGGCATCCACTAAGCAACATAGGGTACTGGCTTCTTTCACAAAGGGCACACAAACTCAGCAGCTTTGAGATCCAGCCTCACCTCAGGGGATCATCTTGGCAGAGGAGGAGACAGAGGCCATATTTACACTGGATCACCATGCAGTTGTAAAAACTCAGCATCAGACAGTGGGTTGGCAACAAATGGCTCCTCCCTCCCCCCATTAGCAGTTTGTGGACTGGGGCAGATCTCCAAATACTTTGCGGCTGTGCCACTGAGCAAGGACCGGGTTGTACCTCGGTTGCTTAACACCAACACTGACATGTTCCCCATCAGATGATGGGATCAGATGATCCTTTCTTATGAAAGGAGAAGTAGGAAATTACTTTGGGGTGGATGGGTCAGGTTCTTTCTTGGGATGAATTATTTAGCTTAACAGACTAAACCAAAATTCTGCTGCCCTGGGAGGTGACTGGGGACTGGTGTGTCCTCCTTTATTTGAGGTTTAACACAAGCTAGCAGAGCATTTGACACGGTAGCCCTCAGCAAACAAGAGCAGTTATCAATACCATGGGTTTTCCTCAACTAGAACATTCCAATAATGGCTTCCCATAGCGGTAAAGTGGTGACCTCTGTGGTCAGTTTTCCTGTTGTTACAAGTTATACACAATGGACATCCAAGGAATCACTTTGACTCCCGCCTTTCCCGGGGCCAACAACTGTGCCAACAAACCATGTTGTCATTAACTTGGACCCTTGAGAATTATGCTTTGGTATTATGAGGGAGTTGGACACTTACAGATAGGGACAGGGGCTTCCTGTGATCTGATGCTGCACACACAGAAAGACTGTGGATCACCCAGGCTCTCATGAAACTTCAAACCCAGCTGGACTAGGTATGAAAGGGACACCAAGAGTCCCCACTTGTAATCAAGTCCCCAGGACATGTCTGGGTAGTCGGGATGTAGCTGCTCTGTGCAATGCACCCTGAAAAGCAAGACTGGGAAACATCAATGGAGAATGTAAACAGGACAATGCCAGGTCCCTCTTCAGAGCCGCTCCTTTGTCACATCTGCAGCTGCTGTTGGAAGTATTCTGAAGTATTTTCTTTGGAGTTTGGAGTTCTCAATGTTTTTGGACATCAGTCCTGTTCTTGTTACCCCAGACTTCTGACTCATGATAATCATTCCCCATTGGCTCATTAACTCTCCTTACAATCTTGGTTCCCCAAGCTGAGTTCAGGAGGTGCTCCAAGAGCCCATAGGGGAATGAACAGATGTCTAAGCTCTGCTTGACAGTTGTTGCTGTTCTAAAGAGACCAGGAAGTACTCAAAAACTTACTTCAGGAACATAGGCTAAGTACCAGTCTTTAAAGTTAGTGCTTCTGTGGAGAGCAATAATGATAGAAATCATAACCCCACTACTAGATGGGTTCTTGGCACTCATAGGCTAGAGGGATAGATCCATGGTAAGTAGTTAACTAACCAACCCGCTTAGATTAGTTTCCAGCACCCACATTGAGTAGCTACCTTAGTTAGGGTTTTATGGCTGTGAGGAGACACCATGACCAAGGTGACACTTATAAAAAGAACACTTCACTGGGGCTGGCCTAAAGTTCAGAGGTTTAGTCTGTTATCATCATGGTAGGAAGCATAGCAGCATCCAGGCAGATGTGGTGCTAGAGAGGCAGCTAAGAGCTCTACATTTTTACCCATATGCATCAGGAAGAGACAGTGACACATACTCCAACAAGGCCACATCTCCTCTGTGGTTTGAATAGGTTTGGTCGTCATAGATGCATGGGTCTGAATGCTTGGCCACAGGGAGTGGCTCCATTAGGAGGTGTGGCCTTATTGGAGAAAGTGTGTCATTGTTACTGTAGTGGTGGGCTTTGAGGTATCCTATGCTCAAGTTATGCCCAGTCAGTCAGTGTCTCCTTCTGATGCCTGAGGGTCAAAGTGTAGAACTCTCTGCTCCTCCAGCATTGTCTGCCTGGATGCTGCCATGCTTCCCACCATGAAGATAATAGACTAAACCTCTGAAACTGTAAGCCAGCCCCAATTAAATGTTGTCTTTTATAAGAGTTGTCATGGTCATGGTGTCTCTTCACAGCATAAAACCCTAAGACACCTCTTAATAGTGCCACTCCCTATGGACCTATGGGGGCTGTTTTTATTTATACTGCTGAAGTGGCTCACACATCTCTAATTGAAGCTCTGGGGGACCATAACATTCTCTTCCCACCTCTCAGAGCAATGTGCTCACATGCACCTGCCAACGTACTCATGTGAACATAACTACACATAGACACAGGTGGATACAAAATTCAAAAATAAATATTTGAAAATTTAAAAGCATTTAGCAACTGACTATGAATGTCTACAACAGCTCATTCATTCACCTCTGGGTAGCATCTGAACGATTTGGGGGGGCAGGTCAATCCAACACCAGCAAAAGGATAAGTAATGGTTTTATTGTATTTATATCATAATTTGTATTTGAGGTATGAATTTATACACGGGAGAAGGGGTATGAAGGTCTACTTAGTGTTGTTCTTCCAAATTGCCTATCTTGTTTTTTAGACAAGGTCTCTAAGGGGCCTGAAGGTTTCCAAGGAAACGAGGCTCTGCCCAGTACTTCCCAGGAATCCTCCTGTCTCTGCCTCCCTACCATTTCTTCTACTTTCTTACAGAGTTCTAGGATCAATTACTTGTTCAACCAGGCCCTTTGCCTTCTTAGCTGTCTCTCTAAGCCAAGTCAAACACATTCCTTTGTTTTTAAGGCTATCTCTTACTTACTCCTTTGTAATGTCATACATGTAAGCAATGTATCTTGATCAAATTCACCTCAAAGCCTCCTACCCTCCCCTAGGTTCCCAGGTGCCCTCTCTCTTTCCGAAGGGTCCTTCTTGTTCTTTAAAGAACGACTTGTCATACTTCCAGGGTTAGGGCTGCAGAGAAAACATAGGATAAAATACCATGTGGACCCCATGTACGCAAGCACGCTATTTGTCTGTAATTGAGTGTAATTGAGTGATGGTTACTTCACTGGATATAGAATAAGTGAGTGACAATAAAGATAACTTTCCTCAATAGAGGACATGAAAGGGGGAAGGGAAAGTCTCCAGTATTGATTATCTCTAACCTGGTGAAAACCCACAATCAAGGTTTAACACCAGATGAATCACAATTGTACTTTGGTTCTTTGTTGTGACCTTACAAGCAGAAGGTAGACATTGTTTAATCTCCTCAGCAAAGGAACTCCTACAGTAAGGCAAGAGACATAAACCTTATGAAAGAGACATAAATCCCTTCTTTGGCATCCCATGAAGTACCTGTAGCACTGGACCGGAAGTCTGAAGTCCCAGATGTGGCTTAGACACCAGTTCAGAAAGTGGCTTGTTTCTGAACCTCAGCTCTATGGCCCGCCACATGAGCGTAGTATGCACTGCACTGTGGTGATACAATATTGTGACAGAAAACATCCCTTACTTTGTAAAAGTCTGGAAATTTTGCCAGACCTCACAACTAAGCTAATTAAATACTTTGAAGTCACTTAAGACTTAAGACTGCTGTCCTACTGTGGACTCAGCCTGTTTACTTAACCTGCCCTTAAGACCAAACCTTGCTTGGCTTGGATTTCCCATGTAATCAACTTCTACAACCTAAGGAAATGCACACCTTTAGTCTTAAGATCTGTAGTCTCCCTTGCCCCAGCCTGAGAAATGTCTATGTGTTTGTGTGCATAGTATGATCATGATACACACAAAATAAGCTAAAAGTAACCTTGTAAAATGATTAGCCACCATAAATGATGGAAGCAGTATTTGATTATCGTGTCATAGTGTGTATTTGTTATCTGGACCAGTGGGGGTCAGTTGGAAATCCCTTAGAAAACTCTGTTAAGGATTTCTTAAAGTAGTCCCCATGTTCCTTCTTCAGGTGATGCTTTCTGTGATGCTCAAGCAAAGCCCATTGTTAGGGATTCTCATGGGCAGAGACAGACATAGGGCAAGAGATATTCAGAAGACAGCATTGGCACAGGCACAGATCAGGGCTCGTCCAATAGACAGAAAGGGACGATGGAACGTAGTCACTCTCTCATATGTGCTCTACACATACACAGAGGGGGCAGGGATAGGGGGCTCAAATCTGAGCTCACTACTGATCCAATGATGCTGAGGGAAGTGTTTATATTTCTGTCCTTACGGAGACACTGAATTGTTATTGGTTACTGTGAGTTTGATATATCTGTGTTCAAACAGACACACTACCATAGTGATGATGTTCATAAACCAAATGGGGGAAATGCACGAGAGGTTGAGGTTTGGTTCTCCTCTCTGATGACAGGTAGATGGTAAATCATGTCTAGGACACCCCATCTTCCACACATCTTCAGTGTTTGCCTGTTCCTAACATGTCCTGCTAACTATTTTCTGCAATTAAAAAATGTGCTTTTCTCTGCCTGTAGTTTTTTTTTCCTACAATCAATCACTACTGTCATCCAATCATATTATCATTTTAGACTCTAAAGAGGAAATTTTTAAACTTTGTAACTAAAAATTAATTTGCAATCAGCAACGAAACTAAAAACCTGGCTATTGAGTTTTCATGTTCTTGGCATTTAAAATAAAGCATAATCCATATTAAAGTCTATTTACTGGCTTTAAAATCTGTAATTTATTTTTTAAAAACACCCAATGCTAGCATATGGAAAAGTATGCTGACATATATGATAGTTAAAACATGTGACACTCAAGAGTCTCACACCATGGCCTGGCCATTACTTCAACTGAAATATCACCTCATTATAAACGGTTCCCCAGGCAGAGGGAGAGATTCTCAGACAACAGAATGTTGAGAAGATGCATTGGGACCTGAAAGTAGAATCTTAAACATGTGATCACTGGACGGATTGGTATTTTGATTACCTATAAACCTCTCTGTATTTTGGAATTTATAAAGAGAAGGACTGAATGCCCTTCTCTTATAAAATCACACATGACACTTTGGTATCCCTGTGACAGTCATCTCTTACAGTAACTACAGTTAGGACAATGTTGTAGGTCACAGATTCAGATGGTTCTAGTCCATCAAGGCAGCGGAGACCAGATGCAGTGGTCCAGTCCGGGCAGTGAGGATATTAGATGGAGATTGATCACACAGTAGCATATGAGGAAGTAGGAAACACGGTGGGTCTACTATAACCTTCTAGTACCCATCGCTGGTGATTTCTTCCCCCACAGAGACTCCAAACCCTTCCAGTTGGGGAGCAAGTGTTGAAAGCACAAGCTTGTGCAAGCACATCAGATCAGGCAGTAACATGGCACCCCTGGCCCTCAAAGGCTCAGGCCGTCTCATCCAAATCACAGTTGACCTGCTTCAACAATTCTCAAAGTCATAACCAGCAAGCCCAAAGCCCCCTCCCCCCAAGACTCAAGACAAACTCAGTTGTGAGCACCTGTAAAATAACAAAATAAACATTTCTATTACACACATCACAAGTGGATAGCGAGGGAAGACTGGTTCCAAGCAAGACTGAAGCCTTACTGGGTAAATATTAAATCCTGTCAGATCTGGAGTATTCGCAGTAAGATGTGAGCTCCAGCGGACTTGGGGAGTTTACCCCTCGGACCCTCCACCCGAAATGCACATTTCCTTCTTCCAGGCCATCTCTACTCACTGCCTACAGGTCAGCAGCTCCATCACCCTGGAGTCTCCACTGTGGCCTAGACTTCATCTTCAGAGTTTTGAGTAACTTCCTCTTAAAAAATTCTTGTAGAGAACTCAACCCTGATATACGCTGTCTGGCTTTGCAGGCTTTCTTAGTACAAGCAAACTGCCGGGGCCCTGTAATTCTGACCTGTTGGCACAAAACAATACCACATGGATGATACCAGGTTCTATTACCAGTATCAACAAGATCAAAGCTCACTTGGACCAAGGCTGTAGCAGTCTATGCATGCTTTTATACACACACACACACACACACACACACACACACATGCACGCACACACAAGAGACATTCTCTTTTTAAAGAAAAGTTTTTCAAATACATTTTCAGCTTTATAATCTGGAGTTCTTGAGGGTAAAAGTGTAATCTAGCCTAGAAATATCACTGAGCAAAGTGGAAGACATATTAATGATGCTGAGCTTTTTAGTGTCTGTGGCCGATTTATCAGCAGTTGCTTTTCCTACAACTTTACAGAGCTCTACTTCTGGCCAATTGGCATGGATTTTGAATCCCTCTGCTCTGGGCTTTGCTACCGGTTCTCCCTGTAAACTTGACAAAAAGCAGCCTCAGGTAATCACACCACCACACGAATCCTACTACCTTGAATTCTCCTCTGTTACACTAGTCAATTGCTTTTGACTTTAGCCTCACTTAAACGATCAAGACAAGGGTCCAATGCAGACAGATCTGTTGTCAGTATACAACACAAATGTCCTCCAGTACAGTTCTCAATAGTGTTGTTGTCCCTGAGACATCCTGAGCAGAGACTCCAGCAGACACACTTACTCAGCACCCCGAATTCCACCAGCCATCCACTGAGCTCTAACTGTGGCATCGTGGGGCTTCCCTGAGCCACATCTCCATCCACATCCATCCCTCAAACCATGTCCAAAGGCCTAGGGTCCAAATGGTCAAAAATCACTTCCTGCAGAAACCTCACTTCTCACACCAGTTTCCTGTGCTAGTTACTTTGGAGTCATAATGACCACAAAGCTTAACAGAAGCAACTTACTGGAGAGGAGGATTGGTCTAGCCATCTGTTTCAGAAGGCTGTAGTCCATCACGGCGGTAAAAGCTGCAGTTCCTGATGTCAAGAGTGTCTGAAGGAGTTTACTTGCTTTAGAGAGGATCAGGTTGTAGACTGAATAGTAGTAACGCAGGTCTTCGAGTGATTGTCAAGTCATACACCACTTCTGTCAGCTACATCGCACCTTCTACAGGTGTCACAGCCTTCCGGAAGGATTACCTCCAGCTGGGTAACATACATTCAGAACAGCTGGGTAACATACATTCAGA
>JADRCH010000269.1:2230760-2277058 GCA_019843965.1 Rhynchomys soricoides
CATACATTCAGAACAGCTGGGTAACATACATTCAGAACAGCTGGGTAGCATACATTCAGAACAGAAGACTACAGGGAGCCTATTCAAATCCGAACAATGACAATGTCCAAAGCTGCTGCCAACACTCTGAGGTATCCAGAGTACTCAAAATCCTATTACGTCTGTGTACAGAGGTCACTACTACACATCCACGTGTTTGGTTTGAGCACATGAAAGATCTGCATATTTTCATAGCATTTACAGCCATCATAGACATGGATATTTACAATTAAACCATTTTTCTTTTAATTATATCCAAATTGGGTAAATAGTTCACTATTTGTAAAGACAATACGAGTTGCCTTCAGGAAGATGTAACTATTTTATCCATACACAGAACATCTGAGGCTAAGTGCTCATCTTTCCTTTCAAGTCCACATGTCACTTTTCTACCTTTGAAAAATGTAGAACCTGGCCTCTGTCATATTAAATAAACATCTAAGGACTGTGGGTGGCATCTCACCACCACAGCTGGACCCTCACAAAGCTTGTTCTAGCTTGTACAGAAGCAGTAGACTTAACATAGAAGAATCTTTTGTAGGGCAGCATCAGTCAAACTGCTCCAGCCAGCCCAGGGAGCCAAGGTCAGAGTCCCAGGATACGCATCTTGTTACAGAATTCCTCTATGCCTCATCGCTGTCTCCCTAACGACCAGTTAAGTGGGCTCCCCTGAGGATGCTTGAGTCAGCGCCAGCTTGAGAACTGCTGCGGAAACATCTTCTTTTACTGGAAATGATTTCCTCCAAACTGCCCTGTGCCATATTTAGACTCCTGGCTTAGTAACACCCAACAGAAGGGGCTAAGTTTGCAGGACAGGAGGCTCTGGGCTGTGAGAAAAGAGCCTGCTGTTGTCTGGCCCAAGTGACCACAGGGGACAGAACTGGCAAGTCTGGGGTGGTCTGTGACTCAAGGGACAGAAATATTCCATTTTTTTTTTCTGGCAGTGCAGACACAGAGAAGACCTGGCTGAGTCTTCCCAGACTGTTTGTCCCCAAGTTAGAGATCAGATGGGAGGTAGCAATTCAAGTCCCTCCCATGTCTGTGTGGAAATATGACCCAAACCCAAGGACTTGGCTAGAGCACAACTATTAAGAATAAGTTCTGCTCTTCTGTGGCATGACAGGGAATCCGAAGCTAGCAATAATACATGTCTTTCTAACTTGACAAAAAGGGAAGCTTTGGGCTGTCTCATTACAGGTGACGATAAGAATTTGAGGTGGCAATCATTATATAGTATATAAGGGCATTGAAACATCGTGGTTTACCCCACAAACACGAACATTATCGAGCTGACTTTAAAATAGCTAAAACTCTGCTTAGCTGCAAGGCCACTAAACTATAGGGTTTTAAGATGTATTTCTACTTACTATGACAACGGGAGAAAGTAATGCACTGGGAATATCTAAGCATGATGTCAACGGAGGACTATGATGACCGGCCTTCCTCTGATGCTCCCCAGTCTCTGTCCTCATTGTCTTTTCTTGTTGTCCCACATTGGCCCGTCCCCCTCCCCCATATTGCAGTCTCAACAGCGTAGCTCCCACATTCCCACAGAAATCTAATTCTGTATGGAGACATAAATGTCTACATAGACTCCTTACTTCTGCTGTTGTTTTCTGCCAAAAGAAGTATACCGCATACAAAGGTTCCCTGCAGTTTACTTTCCTAACCCAGAAGGATTTAGGAAAATCCTCCCGTATCAACCCAACAGCTTCGACTCGGTCCCTTTAGCAGTTCTAGTCCAACATTGCCCCCTGTCATCTATGGGAAATACCATTCCAAGAATCCAGTAGGGGTCCAAAATGATGAATGGTGACAAGTTCTGGTCCCAAGTAGGAACCTGCATCCTAGGGTGCGTAAATTCACAACTATTTTGACCATTCCCTATGGCTGGTCAAAACTTCCTAAAACCCAGTCCTGTTGTGTCTGTGTAACATCCTACCTAACTAATTAATTAATTAGTTAATGAAAAGGATGAATGTACATCTGAAGCTCAACTGTATTTTCTTTAGCAAAAAGAAGATAAATTCTCCTTTGAGCCATAGTACAAACATGTATATATACTATTTCTAGTGTGAAGAGATGGCTCTCTCATAATGTGAATTGTAATATCATTCAGGCACAATGACTGATGGCCACAGAGCAGGAGAAAGCTGGTGCACAAGAGGGTATTTGTTATAGTTCCCAGCAGAAGAAAGCCTGCCATGTCATTATGTCTGCCTGGGGCTGGAGGGAGACAGAACAGGAACCTTCTGTGGACTTCACTGGAAGACATAGGCATGTCAGGTTCACGGAGGTAAGTGAGTTCAACATCGCCTAGCATGGAAGGACTCTGAGACTTCACAGACCCCACAGCTATCTGAGGTAAGTGGGGCTGGAGGAAAGTAGCCTTGCATAGGAGAACCCAGAAAAGGAGGTGACCAAGGTAGCTTGACTTTGGAGGTGATAGGTCTGCCTAGGAAAGATGCACTATAGTGTTGATAGATTCTATACATTTCTCTATGAATTAGCTTACCATATAAGGGCAGTCCCTCCCAGTCAGCCATGGAGGTCCCAGGTGTCCCCAAAGTAGGTAGATAACAAAACATAGTAAATCTGCATGAGCACACCCAAGCAGTGCTTGGGGAATGACAAGGGACATTAATCAGGGATCATTGCAGCTCTGCCTCCAGCCTGGATTCACAGCCCACAGCCAGAGTTCTTACACAGGGCCTGGAACCCTTGGAAGGTTGTCCAAGGTTGTCCAAGGCAGCGAAGGTTGTCCAGTGAGCAGCTGGAAAGGACTAGAGATGGGCTCAGGGACCGATGAGCACAGCACAATGACGACTGTACAGTTCAGCTGTACTCATAGTGACCTGCACTGTGAATCCTTCCAGGACTGACAGTGTCGACTAAAAGGGATGTCACGGTCCCTTCCTTAGTCAGGGGAGATAGTGTTATGTGATGAGCATTGGAAAGAACTATGAAGACTCCATAATTATGTCATCCTACCGACAAGCTAACACGCTGACTGGCCACTATTTCATGGATATGGGCAGAAATAAAGAGTCTCCTAGATTTTATCACAGTGCAAGCAGCATAGTGCACACACATGCACACACATATACACACATGCATACAGGCAGGCACACACACACACACACACACACACCAAGTAAAAACCCTCAGAGGGATTTTACCTGGGCGTCTCACCCATCTGCAACTCCACTCTCCAAGGTTTCAGCTACTGTAGTAACAAGAGTGCAAAAGTATTGAATGGGAAAATGCAGCCCAGAACCAAAGAGGTCCTAAGTCACTTCAACTACAACCTGTACTGTATAATTCTCTTATTTTTGTTACAAATTATTCTTATTTACTTTTACTATGCCGAATTTATAAGTCGAGCCTTAGGTTGGGCATGTAGAAAGGAGGTCAGAGTATACATGGAATTCCTTGCCACCTCCAGCTTCAGGCTCTATGAATCCAGTGGGAATATGGAATGAATCTCTTCAGGGTAAGTACAGAGTCGTGAAAACATCTGACAGAGATGCGCTGCGCTGACCCTCACCCTCACAGGCAGCCTCCTCCGTGAACTTTTCCCCCTATAATGGGTATTTTCCACTCACTGTCAAACTTTAAGAATATAAAAACCAGAATTTTTGCTTTTGAGGTTTTATTTGCAGAACTCATGTTTATGATACACAGAAATATTGAATAACGTGGAATATGCAAACTTCCTGTATCATCTGTGCAATCTGGAAACAGTAGCTGGTTTAAATTGTTTTTATGTTTTCTATCAATACGACCTGACCTGAACACAATTGGGTTTTACGTTGACATATCCCTTTGAAAAAATCACTTAAGGCTTCATCTCTTCTAACACTTCCCAAAGAGAAAAGTAGGATTCTCTCAAGAGCAGCACAGAGGGTAAGTGCCACCAACCTTTGAACTCACAAGACTGTGCCCACAGGGACACATGGAGAGACTCCTGCGCCAACACCACTCCCCACCAATATGCAAAGCCAAACTTTATTCCTCCCCCCCTTTTGGTTTCTTGGCATTCTGAGAGAAGGTCTCACTGTGTATCCCAACCTTGTGGGATGGCCTTGAACTCATGAGTCTACAATCTCAACCTCCCCTGTGCACCACAATAGCCAGCCCTATATTATTGTAACTTCCGAGCATGTGACATCTGAGTATCCCCACCTCCCATGCCTAAGGGCAGCTCAGCTTCAATTTCTATCCTCAGCCCCATGCCAACTCCATCTCAAGTCTAAGACTTTTATTTAGCTGTCACTTAGTAGACTACATGGAGTGTTGTTACAGGCCAACTCACGTCTCACTTCATCCTATCATGCATGAAGTCTTAGGACACCCACCCTTCAGTACTTGAGAATGCACACAAACTCTTTTTTTGAAGCAAGGTTTTTGTAAACATAACTAATCATATTACAATGAGGCCATTAGAGTGAGCCAACGTGCTTGATTTTCTTATGAGAAAGAGAAATTGGGACAGTTATGCATGCTGGAAGGATGCCAAATGAACTGCCAGGCAGACAGCAGCAAAAGACATCTATATATCAGAGCTACTGGTAGTTAACAGCAACCCAGGAAGAGCCACAAGAGGCCTGAAGCAGATGCTGGGCTGCCAGAGTCCAAGATTCCCAACTCTGTCAATGTCATGACTCCCGACCTCCATCTCTAGCACTTGAGACACACAGGTCTGTCATCTCAGCCCTCTAGTTTTCAACAAACACAGTAATATGTGTCTTGATATGTCACTGGAAGAATGTGATGGGAAGTGTCATTTATCACTTGGACATCAGATAAGTCAACACAACACTAGAAAATATGGTACAGAGGAAGATGTAGTAGGTCAGTTCTGCATCCTGCTCCCCAGTCCACAGGACCATGGCAGGCTATGAAGTACCTCTTACCTCTGTCCAAATATCCATGTATTATAAATTAAACTACCCCAAAATAGGCCCTAACCGTTTATCTTTCAACCAGACCGTTATAATAACAAGAAATGTGTGTAACTCAGGGCATGTAAGACCATTTGCCAACAAACTAGGATAATAATACTTGATGTACCTGGTGTTTATGCAACTGGACCAGAATATAATAATAATAATAATAATAATAATAATAATAATAATAATAACAATAATAATAATAATAAAACTAACTACATTTCCATTCCATGGTAATTACTGTTACTTTCATTTCAAATAACCCTATCACCAAAAGGATCATAGAATTTATTTGTAGTAACATGAGTGCCAACTGAATTGAGACAGGGTTTTTATTAATTTCAGCTTCAAAGATCAGTTTCCCTACTCAGTTGTTAAGGAATGACATCATCAATATCAGGTTTAAATAGTATTGAAACTTGAAAGGAATACATGATTTTTACATATTGTATTGGAGTTTTCCTTCCAGTATCCTCTGTAGGGCTGGATTAATAGAAAGATATTGTTCAAATTTGGTTTTGTCATGGAATATCTTGGTTTTTCCATTTGTGGTGACTAAAAGTTTTGCTGGGTATAGTAGTCTGGGCTGGCAACTATGGTCTCTTGTGATCTGCAAGACATCTGTCCAGGATCTTCTGGCTTTTAGAGTCTCTGTTGAGAAGTCAGGTGTAATTCTGATAGGTCTGCCCTTATATGTTACTTGGCCTTTTCCCTTACAGTTTTTAATATTCTTTCTTTGTTCTGTACACTTAGTGTTTTGATTATTATGTGGCAAGAGCATTTTCTTTTCTGGTCCAATACTTGGCGTTCTGTAGGCTTCTTGGATGTTTATAGCCATCTCTTTCTTTAGGTTAGGGAAGTTTTCTTCTATGATTTGGTTGAAGATATCTTCTGGCCCTTCAAATCAGGAATCCTCACCCTCTTCTATTCCTATTATTCTTAAGCTTGGTCTTTTCATTCTGTCCCAAATTTCCTAGATGTTCTGAGTTAGAAAGCTTGTATATTTGACATATCCTTTGATTGGTGTATTCATCTTTTCTATGGTATCTTCTATGCCTGAGATTCTCTCTTCCATCTCTTGTATTCCATTGGCCTCAATAGATACAAGAAGATTGAAATATCCCCCGTGCTTTCTATCAGATCACCGTGGATTGAGGCTGCACTTCAACAACAACAGAAAGCCCACATGCTCATGGAAACTGAACAACTCTCTACCACTTACTCTTCTCTGACCACTTAGTCAGGGAAGAAATAAAGAAAGAAATTAAAGACTTTTTAGAATTCAATGAAAATGAAGGCACAACATACCCAAACTTATAGGACACAATGAAAGCACTGCTAAGAGGAAAACTCATAGTGCTAAGTGCCCTTGTAAAGAAGTTGGAGAAATTCCATATTAGCAACTTAACAGCATAACTGAAAGCTCTAGAACAAAATGAACCAAATACACCTGAGAGAAATAAAGAGCATGAGATCGTCAAACTCAGAGCTGAAATCAATCCGTCAGAAACAAAGTGAGCAATACAAGGAGTCAACAAAACCAAGAGCTGGCTCTCTGAGAAAATCAACCAGATAGACTAACTCTTAGCCAGACTAACTAAAAGGCACAGAGGCGGTATCCAAATTAACAAAATCAGAAATGAAAAGGGAGACATAAGAACAGATAGGAAATTCAAAAAACCCACCAGGTCTTACTTCAAAAGCCTATACTTGAGCAAACTGAAAAATCTAAACAAAGTAGATGATTTTCTAGACAGATGCCATGTACCAAAGTTAAACTCAAGATGAGGAAAATTATCTGAATAGTCATATCACCTCTAAGGAAACAGAAGCAGCCAAACCTCCCAATCAAAAAAATCCCAGGGCCAGATGGTTTTAGTACAGAATTCTACCAGACTTTTCAAAGTAGAGCTAATGTCCTCAAACTATTCTACAAAATCAAACCGCCATGGCGAGGACCGGCAAGCCTCAAGGGTCCTCCTGGTTCTAACAACACTGCCTGGACTTCCAGGAATGGCCGGCCATGCCTGGCTTTTTATACACATTCAGGCTCTGCTCCTTGTGCTTACAGCAAGCTCCTGTACCAGCTGAGCCACCTCCCGACCCAGCGTGCACTTCTTGCCAACCTGCCTGCTCTCTGTTCACGTTTTGTCTCATCCTAAGACCATCTCAGAAACGCACTATGCTCCCAGCACCATAACAGGCCCAGGAAGAGAAGAGACATCAGAAAAGGAGAGAAGGGAATGGAACACGGGACTGTCTGCTTTCAACAGGGCAGACTCTTCTCAGACAGGAAGAAGCTCAGCCAGAGGTGGCATCTGGTGGCTGGGCTCTCTTCACATGGAAGCAACTTCCACGGTTGCCTCAAGGGTGGGCAAGGTCTATGGTCAGAAAGAGTCAGAGGAACTAGACGGATGGTTCCTCAGCTGACAACTTGAAAAAGCATTACAAAGCAAAATCCTTATCTTGGAGGCCATGTTTGGCAAGTCCTTGGTGAAGCCATTCCTTTAGTTCTTTAGTTATAGAATCTTAGACCTCAGAATTTACTAGGACAATATGCAAAGAAATCCAGCTGCGCCATGGAAGTAGACAGCTGGGGGCTTAGGAAGGAGCCACCATGTGGCTCCAGGCAGGGGTCCTCAACAGAGCCTCTCCTGCAGGACTCAGGTGGCACTGTGCCTGGGACTATTAAGTTGGAAGTGCAAACCACTTTTTGTGGTTCAAAATCATCTCAAGGAGAGAGTTTCCTGGAAGGTTTAAGTCCCGTTTCTCACATCACCCCCATCTACACTGATGATTTCTGTGACCTTTCTGTCTAATTACACCAGTATTTTGTACCTATTTTTATTAAATGGTTCCATTACACAAGCCATTATGAGATAGCTCTTTCTTCGCCGCTCACCTAATGAGCCCACTCCTGATCCCTTCCCATGCTCACCCCAGGAAAGATGTTCTTAATAATGCCATGCTTTCTAAGATTGATCTAACATCTTCATGAAAACTTTCGCTAACAATTACATGAACTAATCAGACACCCAGGTTCTACCCACAGTGTAGCACTCCACACGGAGGGCTGCTGCTGGTGGTGGGAGAGTTACAGAGGAAGAATTAGCAGCTCAGGGAAGGGACCAGGCAGAGGAGAAGAAGAGAGGGGAGGAAGCTCCTGCATGCCACCTGCCTCTAAGAGATGTCACCATGGACAGACCACATGTTGCTTTGAATGGCAGAAGACTCATACAGCAACGACTTCTTAATGTAATTTGTCAATCTCGTTGGGCCTCTGTGAAGGTACAGTCAACAAGCAGACTAAGGAGACTCAGACTTCTTGCGCTGGAGTCTGCTGCGCTGATTTGCATATTAACATCCCATATGCTGTCGCTGGGACCTTGCCGTGGTGACACCTTATGTTTCTGTTTTCATTTTCCTCCCTCCTATCCAATACTTGCTAATCCCCTAGTCAACAAGGAACACAGGTAGTATTTGTGACAGTCATTTAGAAGTGACAAACACCAGTAATAACGCAGCACTCAACAGTTCCATGACAGCAGCCATTACTCAGCACAAGGCAGGGTCCCACCAAGAAAAATCAACCCACCATGGTACTTAGTATCCTAAAGAAAGGCTGCTGTTAACTAAGATGCCTCACCAGAGGCAGCAGGCCAGTGATTATGCATGTGAGGCGCATTAATTACAGTTGTATTGTTAATTTCATTAGCATTTGCATTATCATTAGGTTTTAATTACCACATCGAGGCCACCAAAGACTAATATCTGGATCTGACAGTGCTAATTCCCTGGATGCATCTTGTGGTTGCTGAGTGAGCGTTGCTCAATCTTTTATTGCTTTTGACAAACAGAAGCCAGTCTAGACTCCCAGATCCTGACAGGACCAGTCACACAGAGTGTAGAGAGGCTAAAGCCAAAACATCCCCCCAAACCAGAGGAGAGAACTTATAAACTGTAGGCAAACATGAGCATCATGACAAAGAGTCATGCTGAGTCCCGCTTTGGCTGTCTTTGCTCTTGTATAATGTGGCGTTTGTGTGGAGTGATATTTCCCAAGGTTTCCCCTGCTAATGTGTGATATTTGAAAAAAGATCAGTAGAAAGTTAGGTACAGGAGACACTGAGCTAAGTAGCAACACAGACCCTACTGCAGACCTTCTCAGGGCATTCGTGTGCTGTCATAAATGGTGATTGTCTGAGAGGGGATGGAGTTTACACTCTGTCTTAAAATCTACTTGACCGTCTAATCTTCTTTTTCCCCACTGCGAATCTTTAGTTCCTATTTTCAATAATGTATTTTTAGATAAGCTGAATGAGGATGGTTATCTACAGCGAGACGAGTCAGGTTCCATAATCGTCAACACCAAGAGACACGTTAGAAAGCTCTGTTCTACAGGAGACTCACTGTCCCAGGCTTTTCTATAACTATCCGGACTAAATCCCCAGGGTACAGTGTAAGAAGCATCAACAACATCTATAAGTTATCGGAGCTTAACCTTTCCTGCCCCTTCCAGCTCTGAGCCCCAGATCCTTTAAACCATACATCTATGGATCCTGTCTTCCACAAGGACACACTGTTTCCTTCCACGCCACATTAGCCCAAGCATGGGAGATCACTCCTGGCCAGATTTGCACCCAGAGAGAACACTTATACAAACTAATCCTTCCATGGATCTGCTAATGAGTTAGAGGACTTAGCTTTCTCTGGGGTGGCACTTGGAGTCACACTGCTGCCACACAACCAGTGTGGTTGAGCATTAGGCGTATATGTGCTTCCTTTTCTATGCTTTGCTTAAGGCAATTGGCTTCATATATCCCAGGCCAGTCTTGAACTTGCTATATAGCAAAGGATGACTTTGAACTTCTGCTTCCCCTACTTGTATATCTCAAATGCTGGGATTACGGGTGTGTACTACCAAACCAAGTTTACATTGTGCTGGGGATGGAAGTCAGGACTTTGACTGTTTTGGGCAAGCACTCCACCAACTGAGTTTCAGGCCTAGCACTTATATTTCTTCTGAAAAAGCTTTGCAGTGATATAATTTACTAGCACATGTACATGAGTGGCTGTGCATGTTGCAATGCTGAGGCGGGCCTGCCCATGGCCTCTTGGGTCATTTTTTCTGTGTGCAGACAACACAAGGTCTCTAAATACCACCTCTCAGCTTCCGGGAGTACCAGGGTAACTTCCTGTGTGAAGAAAGATGCCGGACGGGATTTAAGTAAAAACTTCAGGGCACCAGTTTCTCCTGCTCCAAAGCCACATGATACTTCTCCTTCACGTCCCTTGGCTATTGGGAAGGGGTCCCTAGATACAAGTGGCCATTGACTTCTCCTCCATTGTGAAGATTTTACTATAAGTATCTCCTCACCTGAACACACAATCACCCCCTGCCACTTCTTCATCCATCTCTCACGTCCATGTAATTAAGTTACTCAAATAAAGTTTTCATAAAGGTAAGAGAGATAGGGGTGAGGGGAAAGGGAGGGGGAGAGAAACAGAGAGATCACAATGCACACCCTTGCTTAGCCAGGAAAGCAAGTCAATATGGCAAGGTGAACTTTTTTAGTGCTTTCTGTTTGACTACAGGCTCACTCTTGTGAGCATGGCCTATACAGTTCCACAACAAAAGAACAAGAAAGAAACAGGAAAGCAGGGGTGCTTACATGAGTGTCTGAGAGCTGCCCAAGACCCCTGGGGCAGACTGTAACAGATGAGGCATGGAGAAATGGAAGAACCTCATCCTCCTTAGTATCCAGGGGGGCTAGAGAAAGTGAGGGAGGTTTCACCCCTAAGCCATTTGTCACCAGGGAAGAGTGTGGGGTTCATTTGCAAGATGTGATTCTGGGCTCCTTATTCCCGGAGACCTGAAATGCTTTCCTTAATGGCAATTCAGCCTGGGTTCATCACTGCCAAGTACCTACAGCCTCACTCAGCTCTGCCCCTGCTCACTAGCCAACAACCTCTGCTCTCAATAACCTGTCTCTCTTTCTATATCGAACCATGTGTCCTTGGTGCAACTCACTGGGAATTGCAACAGGTGGGACTCAGATCTGCATTTATAAAAATACCAGTTCAAACTTCTGCATTCATTTTTGCTCAGGGGAATGTCACATGGCTCACGGTGACAAGCCTATGTTCTTACCAATGCTAAACCAAACTGTTCTCTGTGAAATCATTGCATAAGTGGATACCTGGGTACATATGCACACTCTAAAGCTGACCCCAAGACTGATGGTTCTTCCCCATCATCGATTTGATGGGATTTAGAATCACCATGGAAACACATCTTTTGGTATATACATGAGAAGGTTTCCAGGGAGGTCTACCTAAGGAGGTAGGACCTACCCTGAATGCAGGTCACACCATCGGTGGACTGTGGTCCCAGACTGAATCAAAAGGAGAAAGTGAACTGAGAACCGTGTTCCTGGCTCTCTGCTCCATAATAGCTGGAGCCACGTGACCAGCTCCTTCATGTCTCTGCAGCCATGACTGCTACACCACAATAGACTGTACCCTCAAATTGTGAGCCAGAATAAGTCCTTCCTTCCCCAAGTAGTTTTGTTTTTTTTTTTTTTTATGGGAATCTTGGTTATAGCAATGAACAGAACAATTGATATAAGACCCAAACTGCTTCCTTGTCTAAACATGTGGGGGAAACGCTCATGAAATCTAGGCTGCTGGCTCAACCCCTCAGTGCAAGCAGAGTCAGAAAGTTAATGTCTTTCTCTCTGCTGGGGGCAGGCCAAAGTCTCTGCTGAACTCTAGCTGCCACCACACAGGCACAGAGAGGATGTGAAGAACAATGAATGAGCAGCACCTCTCAGAAAGCAACAGGAGGACATGATGTGGTGTAAAGGAACAGGTGCCTTCTGCAGGATTTTTAGAAGAAATTTGTTTTGTTTTGTTTTGTTTTAAATTATATATTGAAGGCAGTTCACAGTTCCTTCATAAATGTGGCAGTCACCTGCAGTGAATGTTGACAGGATAAAGTCAGGTGGAGAAATATCTGGGAAGAAAGCTTTCCTACGGTGATGATGTAATAATAGCATCTGTGACATCTGGCCTTGACTGTCGGAGCACATGAGCACTCCAGTCTGCCGTGGAACGGGTAAGAAAATGAACCCTGTGCTGGGTGTGGTCCTGGAGCTATTAATCACCAATCTGTACAAATAAGCATGAAGTTTGCAAGTCATAGGTTTGGAGATTTGACTTTGCCATAAGATCCAAGTTCTAGCATGCTTTCTAGTCATTGTGATTGCCTATCTTGTTTCTTTGGTTTGATTTGGTTTGGTTTGAGTTTTTGTTTAGTTTTGTTTTGTAAGAGTTCAAGGTAGCTCAAGCCAAAGAGAACCTCGAATTCCCGATTTCCCTGCCTCCATCCTCCAAGAGCTAACATTGCAGGCGGTCACACCATTCCAACCTTATATTTGGATTTTGTTGTATTTATTTGATTAGTTTTATAGAGACAGAGTCCTATAGGATAGGCTGGCCTTGTTCTCTTACCTCTTCCCACTGAGCTCTGGGATTACAGGCACATAGCGCCATGCCCAGTTCGTGCCATGCTAAGAACTGATTCCTGGGCCTCCAAGTGGTGGGCGGGCACTCTACCATCTGAGCTACATTTCTAATCTTTGTCACTGTATTCTAAGGAAGCTTCAGTTCTCAGCAGCTTTGATTTTTTATAATGGCCCTCTACTTCAGATAACAGTGAAGGGCCCATGCGTAAACCAGCTTGGAGTTTCATGTATGCCCTGACACACACATACACAATGAACATGAAAAACAAAACCAGGAACAGAAGCGCACTGTATAGACAAGTACAGAGACTTTCTGGCCCAGATCATCTTGTCACCTTGACAATGGTTGTCAGTGGGTTCATTTGTAATGGGCTCATAGCTCAGTGGTAACACAAGAGCTAGAAGTGATGTATTTGCATGTGAACCTCTCAGTTGTAGGAACAGCCATCACCCCCTGTTCTCTGCATTTGAGTCTGCAGCTCTAAAGCCGGCTTTTTGAACTGGCTTGAGGTGTTGGGAGCCGCACCTCTGGAAAGAGCCTTTTGTTAGGGCCTGAAGACATCTGGACTGACTTCTCCAAAGCTCACTCCTCTCCACACTGGAAAGCTTTATGTTTTCCCTGGAGGAAAGCAACCTGGTTAACCCTCTAAACTATTGTTATTTATTATTTTATTGAGCAATAAACTAAAGTGTGACTGAGTCACCAATGACTCTAAGATATTGTTAGGCTGGGCTCACATGACTGTGTGACTGGCCAGCTTGAGAACTGACCAATTCAAAGACTGTAGAAGACAAATGAGCCAGGAGCTAGAATGTCTCACATCAGCTCAAACCAATTAATGTCAACAAAACCCTGTGAAATTTATTGTTGCCTAGCCCCCTAAAACCTAAGCTTTCCCTGTGCCTGCAGGCAGAATTATTAGAGCTTGTTAATGTGGAGTTCTACACATAAACAGAGGGGGCGGAGCCCAGTCCATGAGACCTGCAGAGGCAGCCTGGAAAGACTGGACAGGAGAAAAAGCGTTGGTGGCCTGTAACAGCTTCACTAGTTGTATACAGGTGACCCTTCATAAACAATGTCTTAGAGTCACCATGAAGAGTAGAAACAATGTATCTGACTTATATTCAGTTTAAAAAATAATTATATTTTATTAAAAGGTTTGGGATTTTGATTTCAGGTTCATCAAAGACGTCTACCTTTTTCTTTTTGAGTAATAATGATCTGTGCTGACTCAAGGCCTGAGGCCTTGACTCATAGCTAACAAATCTAACAGTGGCTGTGGAATCAAACTCATTCTAAAGTCATCTGAACCCACCCGATGGTAAACATTCTTCAGTGCCAACCATCACCCAAGTGGACGGGGCATGGGTGGCTTCTGAGAAGACTCATGCCTCGAAGCTCAACAATGCTCCCCTTTTTCTGAGTAGAGAAGATGGGGGTGGAGGGGTCACAGGGGGCTTGGTGGGAAGAGACTCACTCCCGGTGGACAGTAGAATAAGGAGACTGCAGAGAAATCAAAACAAAATGAACTTGGGGAGAGTGAACCAAACAATTCAAAAGACACAATCAGGACTTTTGAAAGAGACCATTCCCCCAGCCACATCTAATTCTGGTTCAATCAAACCCACATTGACTCATGCATAGATTTCAGGGCATTCCATCAAAAATCTACAGAAACCAGATGAAAACACAATAAAGTATCAGCACAAATGTGAGCCGTCTGTGGAATACACTTTCTCGATTAAGACGATCTCAGTTGTCGATGAAGCTACTGGTATTTGTTCTTGCAGGCTCTGACAGTGGGATAAATTATTCACTCCATCAATATATCCCAGGCATAGCTCAAGGCTGCTGGGTAGTAATTATTTCTTGGTTCTACTTTTAATAGTGGCCAATGACAGGAAAAAGATCTAGAAGATAATGGGGCAAGCAGGCAGCTGAAGATCAGATGGATGATGGCCATCTGAGCTACTCTCACTCCCCAGACCACAGAAGGAGTCAAGACCCGCATGTGATGGCCAATCATGGGTTTTTAGTGATAACAAAGACAGATGTTAGATTGATTTTCTGTAGAACATTAGATTCTGGTCACTCTTAGCTTGTCATGACGAGAGGCTCCTTGGATGCAGAGCGTGGAGCACTGAGCACGAGTTGGACAATGTGTAGAGGGTGGGATGACCACGAGAAGACTGGAAATCTAGGAAGACGGCAGGGCCAGCAGGCCAGCATGGCTCCTGGGAGGAGTCCAGGCGCACAGTAAAGACCCTGGCAAGAATGTATCAAGCAGCTCAGAGATTTCCTTATGCTCTCTCAGGCTCCCAGGCCATTTTCCTTTGCTTATTTAGATGTTGCCATTTACACTTGTTGCCCTTGGCACCCTAATCCATAATTATTGTCAGCTAAGCTGAGACTAGCTGCTTAGCTACTCACCAATGCAGGCTCCACAGCATCGATCCCAGCAGAAGTGCATCAGCCCTTGGTGAGTGGGGCTCCCTCTTGAAGAAGGGACTCTGCCTAAGCTGAAGAGCATCGACGGAGAATCACACTGTATGCATCTATATGTACAGGCAGCCAGACATCAGGAGGGCAGAGGTGGAGACATTCTTGCACATTTGACACGTCCCAGGCTACAGTCCCTAACCTGGTTCTCTCAGTGATGATGTCTTGAGTCTTCTTCTCTCCCCTGCCTTTTACCCATTAACAATCACTTGGATCCTAAAAAAAAACAAGAAAGGAGAGAAGAGATTAGAGCCATCCAGTACCCAGGCTCACCCTCCACTAACGTGGCAGAATTGGGCTCAGCAGCTATGTAGAGAACAAGGTATGTGTCGATCCAAAATGAGGCACACCTATGAGGGTGGACCAATGGTCAGGGAACACTGTGTAAGAAAAAGAGCAAAGGAGGGGGTGGAGGGAGCATGACCAAGAGCTACCCACACAAATCGTGTGGGATATGCTGCAAGTGATCCTTCTCTTCCATAATTTGTTTCTCTTCGGAGCAGCTTTGGCAACTGTCCCCAAGACAAGAGGGAGCCTCTCTAAGGCCATTCTGCAAATTCATGAGGCTAAGGAGCCACCCAAGCTGGGCATATGCATGATTATTACAGGAAACGGGAACCATCTGAACTCTCCCTCATCATTGGAAGGGGAGACGACAGAGACACAGGACAGGACGAGAGAGACAAATGGGGTGGGGGAAATTTTCTAATCTTCATAAAATCTGTTGCCTTTTCCAGTAAGCGAGGAGGTGAGCAATTGTCTCTGGTCCTGGTTTCATATCATCAGCTGGAGAGAGGAGGCCATGAGACGGATTAGGAGATGGAGACCCGTACTATACTACGCCTTTCCCGGGGCACACCTTAGTCTATACTCTGGATAGCGATAAGCTGGTGCTCTATAAACAAGGGTTTTCTCAGCAGGCAACAGAAAGTTAATCAGATCCTCTTGATGCCAATTAAAGCTCCCGTGCTTCCAGACAGGACTTAGACAGTGCGGCTCTGCTGCTGCTCAGCACAGTTCGTCAGGGAGGAACCAGCTGCAGGAGGAAGCAAAAGGAGCAGGTTCTCCACGAGAGCTCCTGACTTCTACCCGAAACTCTACAGAGTGGGATGACCAAAAAGTTAAGGTTAATCTCTGTCTCTCTCTGTCTCTGTCTACAAGGAGGCTAGGGTACTGTCCAAGGAGCCCCAGGATCCTCCCATCTCCATTTCCTCGCTGCTGGGACTGCAGTTCCATGCAGACGGGTTCTACGAAACTCAGTTCGAAAGGCAAGCCCTTTGCACTCTGAGCCAGCTCCCCAGCCTGATCTACATCCTTTTTCCAAAATGATTTTGTTCTAACCCAAGGTGTTTCAAGTTTTGTAAACAGATGGTGTCTTTAAGGCAGGCAGATGAGTCATGTAGGCACGGAAGCTGTAGTTCTTTATTAAGTGACTCCAGTAACCAAGCTAAGTTTCCTCAAGGATCTGCTGACTGATGTTCACAGAGCTGGAGACCACTGCTCTCTCCTACCTCACTGCTTGCCAGGTACCGTAGCAGGTACCTGAGACTGATCTCATTCACCATCAGCCAGAGCTTGTTAGACGCTAACTGCATGGTATCTCTCTTTCCTAATCCTTGCTTATGTTTGTATCCCTGGGAGTGAGGACAGCATTTTTAAGATGGCTCTCAAAATGTCTCCAGTGCTTCCTGGCATCATTACCTTTTTAACCAGCAAGACTGTGGCCACACATGGTGTTTCTTATGCTTAGATTGATAAACATTAACACAGAGAAATGGTTCATTTTGCTCTAGGTTCTTTTTATTTTTTTTTTTTTTTTGCAATTGATGGAAGTGATTATCTTAGAAATTGTCTCGTAATATGATCAGCCAGATCAACAGAGGAATGAATACAGAAAATGTGGTACGTTTACACAACGGAATACTACTCGGCTATTAAAAACAATGACTTCATGAAATTCTTAGGCAAATGGATGGAACTTGAAAATATTATCCTGAGCGAGGTAACTCAGTCACAAAAGAATGAACACAGTATGTACTCACTGTTAAGAGGTTATTAGTCCAAAAGTTCGAAATACCCAAGAGTCACTTCACAGCAACCGTAGGGCTGAGTGTGAGATCCCAGATGGAGGAGTTGGAGAAGGGACTGAAGGAGCTGAGGGAGTTTGCAGCCCCATGGGGAGGGAGCAACAGTGGCAACTGGCCTGACCTCTCGATGCTCCTGGAGACTGGATCACCAACCAAACAATACACATGGAGGGACCCATGGTGCTGGCCACATGTGCGGCAGAGGAGGGTCTTGTTAGCACTCGGGGGGGGGGGGGGGGGGGCGGGGGGGGGGGGTTACCTCCCCAAGGTGGGGGAAAGCCCAGGGGGGGGAGGGGGGGGGGGGGGGGGGGAATACCCTCATAGAGGCAAGGGAGGAGGGAGGGAATAGGGAGGTTTCAAAGGGGGAAACATTTGAAATGTAATATATATATATATATATATAATATATATTATATATATATGAAAACCAACATCTGAAATTCTATAGTCTTTTGAGACACGAGAGGCAGCTCTCTCTGTAAATATATAGATACGTGGTCTCCATAAATCGTTATTCACATTGTCACGTGGCACATCAGTCACTTTACCTAAAGCTCTCAACCTTTAAAAAGCAAACCACATGCACACTGCCACATCCTAACCCGCTTTCTGCTTCTCTCCTCTTGGGAAGCAGGATCACCACCCCCAGACTCCCTTAGGCAAACCTTGAGATAAGTGTCAGCCCTCTTGGCCTGGACTGTATAGACCATTGTCTAAATCGGTTAACAAGGTCATTTCTCAATGCAGTTCACACATTCAGAGATGACTCTGGTGTCTAAGGTTGTCATGCTCCCGTTGAGGGGCACTGCCCTCCCTCCCTCTCTGCCTTCACCCTGTGTTATGCTCCTTGGTGAAAGTCTGACTCTTTTTTGTTTGTTTGTTTGTTTGTTTGAGACAGGGTTCCTCTGGGTAGCCCTGTCTGTCCTGGGATTTTAACTTAAATTCAGGGTAAATACTGAAGCAGCTGCTAACAGCTGCAGGTTCCCACCTTTACGTTGGAAAACTTGGTACATCCGTGTGAGTCATTAACTCAGGATTAACCATCACTGATTTGGGGTACAGGTCACATATTTTGTTTCCTAATTAGACATCCTCTTCAAGACAAAGCCCCACCTTTGAAGAATTAAGTGGAAAAGGTCACGTCTAAGCACTGTGCTGCTTCTCCCGTCTACATAGTTTCAGACTGGGGTATTTAGCTAGGCTCCTTACTCTAGGAATAAAAAGCAGTGCTCCATCCCATCTAATGCCTACGACAGGGAAAATAGTGTGTTGGGTTAAATGCTATTAAATCAGTGGCAGCCGTCGTTGAGTAATTAAAGAAAAAACTATTACCAGCCCCTGTGTCTGTCATGTTGCTATTTATAAATCAAAAAAGCAGGCACAGGCTTGAACTCATAGAAAAAAACATACTAAACTTTATATTCTGCAAAGCTGTGGCCGTACTCAGCTCATCTTGATTGATAACAAGGACATGAACATCTGTTTTCCTTTATTAAAACACGTTCAGTCATTATGAGCCAGCGACGAGAACTTAAAGGATGCGCATCTGCTAGTCAAAGACAGCATTCGTGGCAACACCATGCCTAGCCACCGTGCCCGCGTTGAGCCAATGTGCCTGCGAGGTCCTGCTTCTGAGCCATGCTTGTGTCTGTCGCTTCCGCTCAGACCTTTCCTCAAGTGAATACGGAATGGATTGATGTAACTTTCTTTTTTCTCCCACCCATTCCTGGTCACTTATGAAGCCCACCTTGCCAAACTTACAGTGGTAGAGAGGCAGGTGTCGAAGCGAGTAGATGCTGGCTTTGTTCTTGCAGCATGTCATTTACAGAGCTTGGGCTACACTCCAGCAGGGATGTCCCAGAAGGGCCAGGGTGGGGCACCACAAGTAATGGAGGTTGTGGGCTACAAGTAGACTAGGAAAGTAGGGCCCAGGGAGAAAGCAGCTTAGAGGAGGGTTCAAGTCACTACAGCAAAGCTAAGTGGGAAAATGACAGAACTATCTGAAGAGAATCCGACACCCTGCAAGAACAACTGCAGGCCAGATAGAGAGCAATGTATCATCAAAATGGCCAACAAGGGAGCCAACCAGATTGGCCAACAGGTTCTCTACTTTGCTCTCTACACCCAGAGTCCAGTTTCAAGTTGTAGGAGGATCCAAGGGAAAAATCTCAGGGAGAGCTGAAAGGTTGTTGAGGTGTGGGGTGCAGTATCAGTGCTTGAGAAGCTCAGACAGGAGGATCGAAAGTTCAAGGCTACCCTGGGTTATATAGGGAAACCTATCTCAACCATAAAATAAAATAAAAATCGAGCATTAGGTATGTGCTCACAAAGCCACTTACAATCTCAGGAGCGACTGTAGTTCTTACTGATTAGAATTATAATCATATATTTTCTACCAAAATCTTCAGGCTAGAGAAGGTTGGAGGGAAGACTGGAAATGCAGTTTGGACATAACTAAGTTTCCATCTCCATCAATAGTGGTTAATCCCTGCTTGTGGGAAACACTGACATATCTCACTTAAGGAAAGAGTTGAACTTCCACTCCTTAAAATGTGCCTTGGCAATCTTTAAATTAAAAATATATATCCACAGGATAGAAGTGATAGTGTTGGCTCTAACACAGAGAGGAAGATAAAAGACATCGGGAAAGTAAGAAGATGACCTCCGGAAAGCTAACAGAGTTACTGTAGGTTTGTAAGAAGTGACAAGTCTGGGCCAATGGGAGTTTATCACTCTGCTTCCTAATGTCCCCATGAGATATTGCCTTGCACATTAATTCAGCAGTTACATGGAATCTACAGAAAGGAATCTATTGCCAATAATAATAATTTTAAAGTCGTACAGATTTTTATACCACACGTATATAGTACCCAAAGAGGCTGGAAGAGAGCATCACATCTTCTAGAACTAGATTCACACAGTTGTGAGCTGCCATATAGGTGCTGGAAATCAAACCTGGGTCCTTTGCAGGAAGAGCTAGTGCTCTTAACTGCTGGGCTATCTCTCTGGCCTCTAGTTTGTTTTCTTTTAAATGGGCAGCACTTATATCAGATTCTGAACTTAATTCCATTGACTGTGACATTGAATGTGACCTCTCTTGGCCTCCATTACATGATCTGGAAATGAAGACAGTAGTGGGGACCAGCAATGTTTGGAGTAGGGTGTGAGATAAAGAAAGTTTATTAAAGCAAGCCTCTTTGTAATTACTACGTGTTAACTGCTCGGGGCGCGATACCTGTTCTGAAGAGGGAACTTGAGCTCTGGGATACTGTGGATTTTACTGCAGAACTTTCTAGAAAGGTATTTGTTATTGTGATGGTTTGTGTATGATCAGCCCAGGGAGTGGCACTATTGAGTGGGTGTGGTCTTGTTGGAGTAGATGTGTCACTGTGGGCGTGGGCTTTAAGACCCTCCTCCTAGCTGCCTGGAAGTCAGGATTCTGCTAGCAGCCTTCAGATGAAGATGTAGAACTCTCAGCTCTGCCTGCACCATGCCTGCCTGGACTCTGCCATGTTCCTGCCTTGATGATAATGGACTGAACTTCAGACCGTGTAAGCTGGCCCCAATTAAATGTTGTCCTTATAAGACTTGCTTTGGTCATGGTATCTGTTCACAGCAGTAAACCCTAACTAAGACAGTTATGTAATAAAACATTTGAAAACAGAAGAGGTAGTCTCTAGTGTTGAGATGAACTTTGACAGTAGGGACAATTTCAACATAGCCATAGCAAGTGAGACCAGACCTTCTATACTGATATCTGTGACATCAAACCCCTCTCTGCCTACTGTACTCCTCAGCAGCCTTGGGCCTGTGGAATACACTCTAGAACCTTCTATTTCAGTGGTTCTCAACCTTCCTAAGACTCCAACCCCTTTAATACAGTTCCTAGTGTTCTGGTAACAGCCACCATAAAATTATTTCTTTACTACATCATAACTAGTTTTGCTAATGTTATGAATTGTAATGCAAACATCTGATATGCCACCTCCCAGGGCTCACCACCGACAGGTAGAGAACCACTGTTCTAAATATACCAATAGGCCTAACAGTGGGGCCATCTTTGGCATTTGATCTTGGAACTCCTAGATTGAACTTTTTATTCCTCGTGCATTTTTCTCGTGTGTGTGTGTGTGTGTGTGTGTGTGTGTGTGTGTGTGTGTGTGTTATTTATGTTCTCTTGGTTTAAAAGAAAATTCCATGATGTTTTATTTTTCCAGTAATGGATGTTCACCTGCAAGATCAGCTAAGTTCTACAATTCAAACAATCTTTATGTCTGCCTTACCTATGAAAATAAATACTTTTCTCATCATTTTTCAAAAGTCCTAGCTTTTCAGCTGGTCAGGCTGCTCAGCAGACCCAAAGCCTGGGAACTGGATAATGAATTATTTTATTTATTTAAGTTTTTGTTTCATTTTCTCTTCATGTGTTTAAATCTCACTCAAATCACTAACAAGTTTGTTGGTGTTTATTAGATACTTAAATAAAGAAATTTAATTGGGTCCTTGATAAGAGTTATATGACATTTTATATGTGTGTGTGTGTGTGTGTGTGTGTGTGAGTGTGTGTGTGAGTGTGTGTGTGAGTGTGTGTGTGAGTGTGTGTGTGAGAGTGTGTGTGTGAGTGTGTGTGTGTGTGTGCGTGTGTGTGTGTGTGTGTGCGTGTGTACACCAGACATTTTTAACCACAGAGCTTGTTTGCTGATCCACATCCAGGCTCGAACTTTGTCCCTAGCTTTCACCAAGCAGCCTCACACCAAGGTCAGGTTCAAGGTCTGACTCAAGAAGTCAGAGATTCTCCCTCCCCTGACCATCTCACCTTGACTTTTATCTGACAAATGAATGTCTTCTGTCCTGAGCCCAGAGACTCAGAGTCTCATCCACTTCATCTCTGAAGCACCAAGAACAGCAACAACAGACACTCTTCACATCCTACATCCTCCAAGACCAGACAAGGAAAATTTACAAAGACCGATACAAAGGGAGTGGCCTGGTGAGGGTGGGGTACATCTTCACACACACAAAGCAATGTTTTACAGTTGTCTCTGCCATGCCCAGGTCTAGTAGAAAATTCTCATGCAGGCACAGTTTCAAGTGATGAGTTGTGTTTATTATATCAGTATGTTTCATATTTATCAGAATATAGATATAAAACAAGACAGCAGCATCATGTGTAATTTACAATAAAACCTTCAGGAAACTCTCTGAACTATTTAAAACTGGCAGCAGGCTCTAAGGGAAATGACTTGTCTCTATTTACTCTTTGAATTAAGTGTTAAAGGAAAACAGAATAATAATATATAAAACCAGGGTTTCCTGTAACAACAGTAATTATGAAAACTAACCTCTACACCCGGCTTTACAGTTTGCAAAGTGCTGCCTCATACATTACTTCATTCTGTGGAGTGGGAATATATAATGCTCCTGGTTCTCTGACATATTTTATCCATGGTGTATACATTCTTATATTAATAAGCACATTTAGCTAAAGGTTTCTTCAGAGCATTCTGCGCCAAGTGTGGATGGAAGGCAGATCGGGCAATGATGGAAACCCTGTATCCAACCCATAAATCACACACACATCAAATAAAATCTGTCAAACACTTCATAATGCTCTGGGCATGTCATCGGCCTCCAGTAAGACCCTGCTGTGTCACCTAGGTATGATGAAGGGGCCTGAGGTGTGGGAGTATGCTGTTAGGAGTTTCATTAAAGCCATATTTGCTAGTTCAAAACGAATTTACATTGATCTCTTAAACTATCGTCAACCACAAATGCATTAAACCTAAACAGTCTTCATTTACTGAAAAAATAAATGTGTCAGCAGAAGCCAGGGGGTTTGTCCAGCCTTGTTCCGGCGTTTAACTCACAGAGGCTCAGTGTTAAGCTTTTTATTGCTTGTTGTGCTAAAGCACGCTCATTTAATTGCGAATATATTTCCTTCCTGCATCATTATCAAAATGGTTATCTTAAGGAAATATTGTTTTTAAATAAAATCGGCTGCAAAAACCAGAGCGGTCCGCGGGCTTACTCAGAATAATTGTTTCCTGCTGCCAATGAGATGGTGATTAAGTGGAGCCCAGCTTCAGTTATGTTCAGAGATGAAGAGGCATGGAACTGGGCTGTACCGAACGGCATTGCAAGAAGCAGGGTCAGAATCTTGTTTCGAAAAACCAAAAAGAAGAAGAAGAAGAAGAAGAAGAAGAAGAAGAAGAAGAAGAAGAAGGGTCAGTGTGTTCGTGCGTGTGCGCGTGGCTGATGGAATCAATACCTCCTTGTTTGTATTTTTAAGGAATTTTGTTACGCTCCAGGACCTGATAAAAGTCACTGTGGTTTACAATTTAGAGAGTATAAATCATCTCCAAGGCAACCTGAGTTGTTCTGAACTTGATACAGAAGTGAACATTCTGAGTTGCATGTGGATCGTGACCTTTCCTAACGTGAGCTTGGGAAGGCAAACAAAATAAAACAAAAACACTTGTGAGCGAGCTTTAAATTAAAGCACGCTAATAGTACAATTAGCATTTCTCAGTAGCCAAATTCAACAGACATTTGCACTTGGGTGTGTGAGAATTTATTGATGACGCTCTCAATTCTTCATTAGCTAAACCCACAGTAATCAGCTCTCATCAGAGCATCCATTAAAAGAGACATCTCTTAAATGGCACGCTGAAAATTCAGTTCAACTACGTTGAAATCCAAGAAAAAAAAAAAACAACTCTTCTTTACCGAGGGTGTGACTATTTAAAATAAAATTACTTTTGGGCAATGTTTGTTATTACCAGATTCGTTTATGTTTACAAAGATGAGAGAGAGAGAGAGAAAGAGAGAGAGAGAGAAAGAGAGAGAGAGAGAGAACCACAATTTCTAGAGAGTAAACCACCATAAGCCAAGAAAGGTTGCAATCAGGAGAACCCAAATTTCCACCACTAACGTTCCACTAAAATAGAAATCGCAAGAACTGACTCTCTATTCATCTAAAAGAAAAGAAGGGAGGTTTCCATGCCCACACTATGACAAGCAGATCTGTCTCCATTTATTTTAGAAGCAAAGCTTTAAAATTAAGCAATAGTCAGAGACCACATATGGGTACACCCCTGCAGCAGGTCAGAGGGTGGGCAGCCATTCCAGCATAGCCAAGAAGGGAGCGACTTTAGATGAGAGATGAGAGAGACACAGAACACAGCCTACCTGAATGTGACCTGGCCTCTCAAGGAACCACCACATTCACCGCCACTGAGAGTCATGGTTATTACCAGAGACAGGTGGGAGAATGGGCAGGTCCTCCTCAAACCTCAATATCCCACCTAAAGGGGGCGGGGGGGGGGGGGGGGGGGGGGGGGGGGGGGGATGAACTTAATTACTGTGTTTCCTATGTGTCTCTCAAAAAGCTAACTAGGCCAGAAAACTCCAGCAGCGCAATGAAAGTGGCTAGCAGCCTTTAAGTGGATGCGGGCTGGGGTGCCAGGGAAAGGGAAAGCCATTTTCGGAAGTTGACTGCAACCGTGAAACACTCCAGTCAAAGAAAGGACGGTGTTACCTTGACAAACAGAGGCATCCTCCCCAGCCTTTGCGCATGACTCTTTCTTCTCTGGCCACAACCCTTCCTCCGCTGTCACCCTCCGCCTCTCACGGGCCCCTCATCGCTATAAATATTGCAAATCCTTGAGCACCGTGTGCCCTTGTGCCAGCTTCTGCACTCCTCTGCCCTGCTTTGCTCACCCCTACATACCCACCACTTTCTTTTTGACCAAACGCTACCTGTGGTTTTCGCCTTCTTTCCACCATCCATTTAGGTGCTCCAAAGTGTTGGATGGTTATCTTAAATGCCTTCTTGAAATCAAGTCCAAATTCCTCTGTGAGGTCAAAGCTCAGCTTTCTTCTTGACCACAGTGACCCTCTCTGGGTCTTCTACCCTCCATAAAAGCAAAGTAGAGTATGCTGAAGCCCGCTGCCTGGAATAACCCTTCGATGCTCTGCCCAAGGCATGCTCAGGGGATTTACCTCCCCTTAGTCTAGTCGCTCTGATAGTTTGTAAGATACCAGGTAGGCACATTTCCTAACCATGTATCCCCCTCCCCACAGCCCAAACACCAGACCCCGAGTCCTTCTCTTCCTGGTATGTACATCACAGATCAGCCAACCAGGGGTCAAAAATATTCAGGGGAAAGTGTGTGTGAATGCAAGAAATTCTTTATTGTCTTTGTGCCTAAAACAACACACAATAACAACTCTTCCGGTAGTGCCAACGTCATGTTGGATTTTATAATTCCTCTCGTGATAGTTTAATGTAATGTAATGACGTGTGTAGGTGATTTGCAAATGCTATACTGTTTTACATAAGAGGCATGAGCATTCTACACTTTGCAGGTACCACATGGACTTTGCAGGTGTTGGGAATTCCAGCTTCATTGCTCTTGAATACACAACCCATGTGGCCATGCTTGGATTTCAGTGTTTAACTCCTAATCTCTAAACTTTCCCAAAGACCAAGGCATTTTTTTAATATATAATAAATATAGTTTTATACACAAAGTGTTTTACTCTTGCTCAATATCCTTGTGTATACTTTGTAGTCTCACCCCAACCATATCCCAGTGCAGTAACCATAACTATTTGCTTTTACACACAGTGAACCAAGGTGGGCCTGAGAGAACCACTGCGCACCTCTCCAGGGGATTGAATGCTAACCTCACTTACCCTTTGTAAGTCGGGGGCCAGGTCTCATAGACCACCTGAACTCTGGATCCACCAACAGGGCCCTTGTCCTGAAGATAATGAAGTGTGATTAAGCACAAAAAACCACAAGCAACAGTACCTTCAAATATTTATAGGCCTCATATATGCATGTGTTTATGTCTTAGTCAATTTGTTCCGTTGGCAGTGTTTCAGGTTTTATGAGTTCAGGACGCCTCAGCTCAGAGACCTTTATTCACATCTAGAATAGAGATGTATTTTCCAGCTTCAGCAAACACGAGCACTAACAATTCAAGGCCACTCATGCCAGAGGGCAGAACAGATTTCACCCGCGCAAAAGTAAAAACAACAAACAAAAAAGACAACCAGGATGATACGGAATTGTGGCATCGGTCAGGAGCACAGGTAAGAACTTCTCAAGTGAGAAATGGGAGGGTGGGTGTATTAGAGAAGAGACCAACAGAATAGGCTTGTCTGGAAAGGTTCTTATGGGACTACGACACAATCCCGTGTGCAATAATAAGTAGACACAACGTACATTCAAAACATAAAAGAGCAAACCATCTGCTAGTGTGTATAGAGTGTACTTATACATGATCAGCTCGAGCCTTTGGATCACTGTATGCTCTTTCTTCGGTGTTTTATGTCACCCCTATCAGATTCAGCAGGAAACCATGGTCTTTGATAACATGAGGTCAAGTCGGTCATCATTTTCTGCTCATTTTCACAGGTCCAAGTTGAAATGAAATCAATTATGAGAACAAATAGCCCTGTTTTATCACTGATGAATGGATTTTGCACTGTTTTCCATATTCCTGCCACTTAAAATGGAAGGAACAGAGCACGCAAGGTACAGAGGAGGTTCAAATAGTCCAGGCTAATGGTGGGAAGACTTAAGGATCACCCTATGCAGCCAATATAAACCAAAGTGGTTTATTACCGCAGTTTCATGATTTACGACCCACATTATGACTTTATTTTGAAATGGTGGCATGAAATATTAATGTGTGGTGAGAGAACACGTAACAGGGAGCCGGATTGTGTTTTATCACTTGTAAGGCTGCCTGATTCCTTCCCCATAAAACACAAGCTTCCTTACTTATGCGCATATGGTAATCAGCCCCTCACAGTCCAGCTTCTCAAGGTGAGACAGGCCTACTTTTGCGTTCTGTTAATTTTTAAAGGGATGGAGAAGTTTATAACAGATGTGAATAATTTATAGCAAGTGTTCTCAGCATTGATTAGTGTTCTTTTGAAATATAATGTCTTTTGGATATGGATCGTCTCTCTGATGAAAAGTCAGGAAACCTGTTACTGCGTTGCTTAATGGGCAAGTCAACTTTAATCTCAATCATATATAATACTCGTGATAAATACTTATGTTTTCCCCTCTTTGGAGCTTGCAGGGCATTAACACTAAGCATTAGCTCACAGCAACCTGAGGAGAAGTTAACAGTGGGGCCGAATCATTGTCCCTCAGAACCTATGTTTAATCTGCTTTCTCCAAACTTTTAGCTTATGGATGCTGGAGATCCGATGCCTACAACAGTCCTCACCCCTCTTGGCAAAGCCCCCGTTTTGGGGGAGGCGTAAGGAACGGATCCCATCACACCCTTACTGTCCAGTTCATTTCATTTTAACATGATCCATTACATTCGGTGCCAAAATACTGATTATCTTTTTGAATCAAAATTACTACCAAAAAGATGTTTGAGTTCACTAATCATTGTCCGACTATTACATGTTTTAGCTATCAATTGATTTAAAAAAAAAAAAAACACGTTTAAGTCTCACACTGTACTTCCTATGTGTGTGGTGCATCCGTACTATACTCACATTCTGTATCAGTCGCCTGTAAAATAAGGACTGTCCTGTTGCCTGTTACACAAGAAGGAAACAGAGGCACAGACTTGGTAAGCAACTTGTTCTGGGGAAACTCTGGGAGCTGCAGAGCTCAACTTGGAAACTCAGTGTGTGGGGGCTGAAGAGATAGCTTGGTTGGTAAAGTATTCATAGCCCTGTGAGTATGAGGACCCAGAGTTCCCTGGTGCAGTGACGTATGTGTGTAACCTCACTTCTATTTTGGTTTGCTGAGATACATTTTCTTACATAGCCCTAGGTATAAAACCAAATAAAATTAGGCCCAAGGAGACGGCTCAGAGGAGTAATTTCCACTCTTATTTTATTTATTTGTTTGTTTAATTATGCAAATACACTGTCATTGTCTTCAGACACACCAGAAGAGGCCATCAGATCCCATTACAGATGGTTGTGAGCCACCATGTGGTTGCTGGGAATTGAACTCAGGACCTCTGGAAGATCAGTCAGTGCTCCTAACCGCTGAGCCATCTCTCCAGACCAATTCCTACTCTTAAAGATCCACAGATGTGATACCTTCTGCTGACCTCTGGGGGAACCCATACACATAACAGATAATAATCTTCTAAGGAAAGGCTTATGAAACAGGAAACTATAAACATCTGACCATTTGTACAAAATCCACCTTTACAAAGGACCAATGTTGAGAATCAGCATGTCTTTGAAGATCTGTGGCTAATCAAATGGCAGACGGTGGCCTCTGTTCCTTGTTATGCTCCATGCAGCAAGGGTTCCCCCAGAGTCCTTTGCGGGTAGTACTATGGCTCCATGCAGCAAGGATTCTCCCAGAGTCCTTTGCGGGTAGTACTAAAATGTAAAGCAGAAACCTTGTGGCTATGAACCCAGGTTCAACCTCTATCAGCCCGGGCAACCATGGAGTGGTTCTGAACACTCAGCAGACACTTACTTCTGACAGAGAGAGTAACAGCCGTCTGTAGAGGAACCATACTGAATCACGTGAATGTGCAGCCTGGGACAGCACTGCACTTGATGGCATGTGTGCTGGCTTCTAAAGTGGGGTTTGTCCCAGCGAGTGTCCCTTTTAGCAAATCTATACACAGCAGGACCTACTGCTTGGGCACAGGGAACTCAATGTTTTCTAATGTAAGGAGCGGAATTCAGTGAACTACGTCCTCTTCGGCATCATCAAACACTCTGCGTTAGAGAAAGATTTCTCTCTTTCTCTGTTTTGGTGTGTGTGTGGGTGGGTGGGTGGGTGTGCACGCGCGTGCATGTGTGTGTATGTGTGTGTGCACGTGCATGCGTGCATGCATGTGTGCATGCATGTGTGTGTGCATGCATGTGTGTACGCCCTTGCACATGTGTGTATATGTGTGTGTACACGTGTGTGCGAGTGAGTGCGTGCTATGTGTATGCGTGTGTGTTATGAGGACCATATGCAGACAGGAGAGTGCAGAGGCGAGAAGAGGGCCTGAAACCCCTGGAACTGGAGTTACAGATGGTTGTGAGCTGCCATGTGGATGCTGAGAATCAAACCTAGGTCCTCTGCACGAGCAGCAAGCACTTTTAACCAATGAGCCACTTCCCAAATTTTAAATAGCCACTGTGGAAAACTGGACAAAGACCCTGAAAATTCAGAGGAAGAGACACTGTCTCTACTGAGAAAAACTCCATCTGGGGACATTATCTCACTCTTAACCTGTGCTTGAGATGTTTCTGGGAAAGTAAGATCTTACTTGGGATAGTTTTCAGGAAGCTGCTTACATCTGTCTGTCTGTCTGCCTGGCTGGCTGCTTGCTTATTTACTTATTTATTAGTATTTATCATAAATACCTGAATCTCTTCCCCATCCTGTGACCCCTGCTTTTCTAATTCTTACTCCCCTTCCCTTCATCTTTTCCATCTCTAGATCTCTCTACCAACTGCTCAGAGCCAAGATCCATTCCACCCACCCAGCTCTCTGCAGCCTTCCAATCAGTGCCAATCAGGGAAGGAGATGTATATAAATAACTATTAATGTATGCTGTATAATGGAAATCTTAAAAGCCAAGGTAGACTGCTTCATATGGACAAACACATCAATTAGGGGGAAAGCTCTTTTTAAACCTAATTGTTTGTGTATTGCCTCAAATACCAATTCCCCAGGGGCAAGTTGTCACAAATGGCTGGCCGGGATGTTCTTGGGCTCTACCAAGGCAGAAATTGCAGACAAGCAAGAGCCAGTTGCCTTCACATTGGTAGCCTTAAGTCCCATGCTTATGAGTTGGGTTTTCAAAGCAGAGGCATTTAGCCCCAGGTGTTGAGAACCAAAGGCATACAGCTAGAAACTTCTAAAACTGCTCAAGACAGAGGTTCATTGTCCAGACCTAGCACACCAGTGCCAACAGCTAGAGTAATGTTCTTGAGTTGGGGAACTCATGCCTTTTGGCTCCTCCCCCTTTGCTTGCCTTCTTGGACTCTCGGCCCCTCTTCAGAGCCTCTCTTGTCTCTTGCCTTGACCTCTTTGACCTCTTTGCAACCTTTCCGTTCCTTTTTGCAGCTTTACCACTGGATCCTTTCTGGAGCTCCTCATCAACCTAGTGTCCCAGCTCTGAGGTGCGGAGTCCCCAGCTCCTGGCAACTCTCCAGGACTCTTCCATCAGCCTCTTTGGGGTTGAGGCCAGTGCTGGGGTCAGAATCCCTAGGTCTCATCTGCTTTTCATGCAACCATGTTTGCAACAGATCCTTCTGAAGAAGCTTGTGTCGGAGCTGCTGCTGCAACACTTCGCTAGCAAGAGGAAAGCACGGAGTAGAGCCTTCAGACCCGCCTGAACGATATCAAGAGCAACCCGGTTATATCACTAGGAGCAGATGTAGAATGGCTATGTTTCACAAATTCAGAATTGTAATTTACAGTAGTGACAGCACATGTGTCTACTTTATCCAAGACCAGTCATGCTCACTGTAGGAAGAATATCTTGTGTATTGTATGGCTGCATCACCTGTCAATTAAAAAGCCTATGCCATATGGCTGAGGCAGGAAATGGAGGTGAGACAATAGGAAGGAGAAAGAATTCTGGAATAGAGCCAGGCGTGGTGAAATCAGCCCAGGAAAATGTGGGGAGATGGACACATGGTACCTGAGCACAGATAACCAGCCACAGAATGTAGGTTAAAATAAATGGGTTATCTAAGTTATGATTCTAGTCAGAGAAGAGCCTAGCTGTGTGGCCAAGTTATTTGTAAATACATTTTAAGTCTTAGTCTTATTTCTGGGAGCATGGGGATGGGAGGCAGAACCAGGCATAACTTCAACACTCACCGCTTAAGGACCCATCACAAGCCTCACATAGGCTTAGCCCCTTTCTATCCATTGTAAGATTTGCTGGGTCACTAATGGATGCCCTTTTCCTCCTATTCATAGAGTTGAGAACTACTGCTCTGAATCCCAAGGGAGCTAAGTGTGGGACTGTCCTGAACAGCCATGGGCAAGATGAACTGGAGGACCCTGAGGCTGTGGGAGGAAGACACCATGGCTGGTGCAGACTGGATGTTCAGGGCCTCCAGAAGCAGCCACAGCCAGCATGGAGTCTGCAGTGTCCTGCAGTTAGATGCTGCTTCCTCGTGGCATTGGGAAAGTGTTCAAAGCAGAGACTGTTCCTAATATCAGTCCTACCAGTCTCCCAGAGAGGGACTGTTCAATTGACACTCCCTCCTCAAAGCAAAGCGGCTTAGGGAAGCAATGGACGGGTGTCAGTCAAAGAGTCAATGTCTAGCCCCAACATTTCAGCTAATTTGAAAGAAAAACAAACATAAAGGAAAGCCGTGCTGGGCATGGTGGCATATGCCATTAGTCCCAGCACTCAGAAGGCAGATCTCTGTAAGTTCAAAGCCAACCTGGTCTATGTAGCAAATCTCAGGCCTGTCAGGGCTACATAGTGAAACCCAGTCTTAAAAAATAAACAAAGCATGACCTACCATTGACATGAGTGTTTTCAACAGAATTTGACAGCTCTTAACTCTTGGGAGATATGCTTAGGGAGAAGTGGGTAACTCTACCAACCTCAGGGTTCCGGTCACCATTTCCCCTTTTATTATGCTCCATCTAGAAGGGAGAAGTAAACCGAGTGTGTGCTATCCAAATCAGCTGACCAAGGCTACCTGTAGACTCTGCTTACTGAAAACAGAACTGGCTTTTATAAAAGGAGAACAAAGCCTGGGGTAACTAGAACATTCTAGACTCAACTAGAACATTCTAGACTCAAAGCAGTTGTCAGTGCAATCTTCACATAAAAATCTCCCCGCCTAAATAGGCCTCTAGAAAAAGTGAAGGAATTTATTCTGTAACCCAGGTAACTCTACCTACTTGAGGAAACAAGTGGTTTAAAAAAAAAATAAAAAAGTGTCAAGTCAGTCAGGTCTTAAACCTGGTCTCCCCAGTTACCCTCTGCCCACTAAGAAATTGGTGAGTCACAGCTTGCCCTGAAATTCCCTTTCAAAGAACATGTCCAAAAACTTCCTGCTATGAATTTAAAAAAAAAAAAATCTCCATCCAATCACTGGTTCATTCAACAAATATTGCTGAAAGGCCCACTACATGCCAGGCAGTGTGCCAGGTCTCAGAGACCAAGCCATGGATTTGAGATGCTGTTGAGGACAGTGACATTTACAAACCAGAAGGAAGGACACTTTGAAAGTGGTTTGCTGCATACTTAAGTTGGATACATTCTTATTACACATGATGTATCTCAAAGTTTTAAGAATAAGAAGAAATAAAGTCTTCAAAGTAAGCAATTTTACAAATAGCTAGAATATTAAGAATGGAGGTTAAGAGAAGTCCCAAGGACTTAATTCCAAAGAAATAAGTAACACAAGCAAATGAGCTAGGAGAACAGTGTAGCGGGTGGCCTGCCTCTCCCTGGTGGAACCATGGACATTTTGACCTTGGCCTTTTCAAAGCTGTGGCTCTTGGGGCTTGACTAATCTCAAAAAGATTTTAAAGTGGGGAATTCTCAACCTAAACAAACAAACAAAACCTCATAAAGAAGGTGGGCTGGGGCAGGCAGACTCTTCAGTGGAGATTCATTTGAACAAATAAGTAAATTCTTCCTCCCCCCCCTCCCCATTTTATACATTTCCTTAGTTTATCCCTTGCTTAAATTGCTGTCGGCACTGTCAGGGCTGGAACATAGGCAGAAGGTAAGAGTGGGCTCTCAAAAATTATCTCAGTATAGATGTAATAAAAAAGGTAAAGCAGCAAGAAGACAGAGGCAATAGAAATAAATAAATGTCTGGCAGGAGCGTTTCAAAGCAACGAGTCTATTCTAACCAAAGGAGAACAGCAAAAGCACGGTCCATGGAAGCTCAGCGGGACTCGAGAAGACAGAAAGACAAAATCAATGTCAAGGGCATTTGGTACCCTCCGGGTGAGCAAGCTCTGTTTATGGCTTTAAAATGCCAGCTCTTGGACAGCAATCACAACAGAAAAGCAATGTTAGGTTCAGTCCCACGCATGCAGCTGTCAGAGCCTAAGTCCAGGAAGAGGTCAACATTGCCTGGCATAGCCTACTGACTCAGAGGCAAGGGGGATGCTGGTACTACCCACCATCCTCACAGCATCTGTCCGTCCTTCCATTCTCCCTCCCTCCCTCCCTCCCTTCCTTTCTTCTTCCACTTTCCCTCCATCCATCTGTCTGTCCATCTCTCCTTCCCTTCCTTTCTCCCTCCCTCCCTCCCTCTCTCCCTCCCTTCCTTCCTTCCTCCCCCTTCCTCTCTCCTCCCTCCCTCCCTCCCTCCCTCCCTCCCTTCCTTCCTTCCTCTCCTCTGGCTGTTCTGTCTTTATTAACTTCTTATACTCTTCGCTCACAGACCCTTCCATTAGCTCTCAGAGAGTGAGTAGCACCCACGCACCAGGACTGACACTTTACCAAGTATCTTGCAAGAGTTCACAACCAGCTGTTTTAAAGTCACTGGAATCACAATGTACAGGAAAAAAAAATAAGGCTTTTCTAATGGTTGCCTGGAAGATTTATATCCCTAAAATGTAATTAAAAAGTAGATTTAGAAATATACTCAGCAATCAAAAAGATTAAATATTAATGCGAAGTGTAATTAATAAATTATACATCTCTTGATTACTAATGGATTATTGACTGTAAAAGCCTAACATTATGGAATATTAGGGCAAACAAAGGCTTTTGGGGGATATTGCTCAGCTTCAGGGAGGAAGCAGCTGCTCTTGAGTTTTCAGAAGAAATCTCCATTTTGCAAAGAAAATAAAAATGGGCAGAACTGCCCCCATGAACCTTCTTCATCCATCCTGTACATTCCGAAGTTTCTCAAGCTCTGGAGTCTCCTCAACCAATTTTAGTTGCAAATTTTATCAAATTCTAAATGGAAGAAAATGTTAATTTTCAAAGTACTGCTGACCTCTTCTATGAAGATAGAACGTATGACCTCACAGTGAAGAAAGACATCTGCAGTGAGGTGAGGTGTTATGGAGAATATTCAGAGAGCACCCCACCCCCTCCGCAGGTGAGATGCACCAGGAACAGGTGGCAAGCTTCCCATTGTTTCCATAGAAACATAGGCTCCAACCTCCCCATACTCCTAATGCTTTTCAAGACAGCTGTCAGGATATCAGAGCCAGAAAATGCCCTGAAGCTGACCTAGCCAACCAGCTCCCTTTTGACACTACCATGGCTCACACAAGATGGCGGGATGGAAGCATAACTTCTCCCTGCACCCCATTTTCTTTGGTCCGTGTAATAATTGAGTAACTGCAATGGCCAGTTTCCTTAAAGGTCTTAATCTAAATGTCATCTGGCCTTAAGTGTGTTTTTTTTTTTTTTAAGGAAATGTCATTAAAGCATGCACAGCAGCAAGCTGCAAACTTTAGAAGCCAGCTGCACATGACTGCTTCTTCAGAGTCCAATCCCAAAGTCAGCTCCTCCTCTCCCCAAGCCTAAGGCAAACATAATCCCAGAGCCCCTTCCAGTGGAGAACTGACAAAGTAGGGTAGGACCACAGACCTAGAAATTTGTTTCATTTCTCCTTTGGAATTGTACTACATCTTACACCCCTTCCTGCCCCGCCCTCACCAAAGCAACAAACAAGTCAATGCTTGGAGCAATGGAGAAAACCTTGGCAGGAGTAATACCTAACATCCTGCTAGAGAAGCTTTGCACTGGACCTTTGCAGACAGAAGAGGATGAATGCTATGGGAAATTGGTCTGCTCCTCAAAGTGAAATACTTCCTGTGTCAGAGTTCAAAGTAATGATGTCTAACCCCTCATCCTTCAGAAATCCAGTGGGTGAGGGTGTAGGTTTTCTATCAATGTCAATGCTTGTTCTTCATACAAATACACTCTCCCTGAAATCATTCTTTACATCCTGCACCCTAACAATACTCATCTTCTGTCTGTATGTTCAATGATAATTTATCTACTATATAATCTATTCATCTATTTCATTATCTAAGCTCATCCATTTCCATTGTTTTCTTGGCACTTTGGTCCCCCCTTTTCCAGAGAGTGGTAGAGTGCTCTGTTAAATCTGGAGATTTAACAATTCTGAAGAAATTGTTTTAGCCAGAAGAAAGAAATAACAAATGCAAAACACATATAAAAACTCATAATTTTAAATAAAAAAAAAGACTTGTGTCTGCACTGAGTAAATTACATATATTTATAGAAAAGGTGCAGAGAATGAACTGATTCTTCTCTGTTAAAGTATTGTTTTCCAAATTTTTACTAGCTTAATATTACTAAAGCAGAAATTAATAATTAATATGGCTAAAGACACATTCCAAGACAACAATGCAGTCTGGCTGTTCTGAATAGAGTTTCCAAAGGCTTAAGCCAATCATGACCACAAAACACAAACTCGTTCATAGGACAAAATTATGTGGCATTTTCTAAAATGTGCTGAGGCTTTGTGACTCAACTCAGCCTTGCTGTTCTGTTGGTGGTGTGGTCATTTTAGGCCTTAACTGTTAATAGCTATAATTCTTTATGACAATGCTGAGATCAACACATTTCTGGAAATTGACATTTGTGTGCTAATTCATTTGGGGACAAAAATCTGTTCCGAAGGCACACATCGTATTTATGATCCATATCCCACCGTTAGGGACATTGACACACGATTGACAAAACAGAAATAATTGTGATTGTGTTGAAAGGCCTGCTGGGCTTTGCTATAGAATGAATGGGACATGTTCCCCATAATTCCTGCTCTTGGACACTTCGTTCCCTAGACTGGCACTGTGGAAACTTGATGGGGAGGCTCCCTGAAGGAAGTGGACACAGGAGGCGGGCCTTGGCATCTTATAGTCCTGCCCACTTCCTGTCTTCTTTCTCCATGCTGATTGAAGATGCAGTGTGGCCATGTGCTTCACGTTCTTACCATGAAGCCACCCTGCCACAATGGACTGCATCCCCTCAGATTGCGACTGACAATCTCTTGACAGAGTTTTGATCACAGCACAAGAAAACTGCTAGTACGGGATATGGCGCAACGGGTGGCGTGAATCACATTTTACCTCCTCAAGCCTGAAAACCTTGCCATTTCAAACTTTGTAGAACTCTGGAGATGAATGTGGACTTACACTGTGCCATGTAAGTCCACACTTGGCCCAAATTTGATTAGACCTCACTGTTAACTCCCTGACAACTTCTTAAGAGCATGGGCCCAGGAGAGCCCTCCCTCCTGGCTCCTGGAAGTCCACAGAGCTGGAGTAAGAACCTTGTGTTACAACAGCGACGACCAGAGAGTCTCATTTGTACTGTATTAATCTGCCTTGTGTATTCTGGAATCTGTCAGGAGTTTGTGGCAAGGAAATGTCTAAACTGCTCCCTATTTTAAAACGGATGACTGCGAACTCCTGTGGTTGAGTTTTGAAATAAAACTATTTCCCAGTAACTGAAGGCTCCCGAAATAAAATAGTCCCCTGTCTGTACGCTGAAGTGCTCTAGAAGTGAAAGGGGGGAGAGTAACTAAATTGAAGATATTTGGGCATTTAAGCCCTTATTGGTGGTGGTATTGATAAAGGAGATATCGATAATTTCTCAAAGCCCTGTGGAACCACCGTAAGCCTGCTGCTTGCGAGTTGGTATTCAAGTTGAGGAACATAAAATAAGAAGTATTTTCTGTAATTTTTTTTAACCAAAAGTCACCCCACATCTTCCTGTGTATATCAAGGTTACAAAGCGAACACACATCACAATGAGCCACATAACACTTCAGAGTCAAGCATTCCCTGTGTAAGCCATGTACTGGGGTAGCATATTAACTCTTTGGAAGCCTCTCAAGAGCCATTTAACATATTCAAATAGTAAGTCAGGAAATCAACACCAATTAATATTTTCTGTGTGCCCACAGGGTACTTGGCACCATCTCTTGGACTCAGTGGGAAGCAGCCATTAATTGTCCCTGTTCTCAAAGGGCATTTCCCAAACAGACAATAACACTGATCGGTTCTTTTACCAAACCGCAAAAAGCCAACACAAAAATGGAGTGCTAGCACGTTCAGAGACTGTTTTTAAATGGGCTGTCTTACCCCAGCTGGGTTAGACCCATGTCACTGGGGCGTCGCAGAATGACTGTGCTAAAGATGCCAACGCTGATGCTGATGCTGATGCTGATGCTGATTAGGAGAGGGTCCTGACGACTAAAGGAAGCAGGAGAGGATGGAAAGCTCCAGTTTGCTTGGGGACATGGCCCACCCCTTCTCAGAATGGCTGAAAGACAATCCAGCCATAGGGTTACTCATTCATTCAACTCCTACCTCAGAGACTGCCCTGTGCCTGCATCCTGTCCGGGATTCTGGGAAAGAAGTAGGTCTAATGTTGCTAGTTCCTGCCTTCTGATACACAGTGGGAGCACTCATGGTCCCCATTTGGGGGAATTGGTGCCAATAGTACATGAGTTAATGTGTTACAGAGTATCATAATGTCTTGTACATGTGTCAAGCAGCATAGATACCAAAGTAGTGTGGCTTTGGTAGACTGCCCAAGACCTGTATAAGATTGGGTCCATAGAAATCCTGACACTGACAGGGGCGGTGCTCTCAAGGCCCCTCCCCTCCTGAAGATTTAGTCAGTTAACAGTTGCTGGGAGAGGGAGAGAAACTTTCTTCTGTGTTGTAGCCGCTTGGAAGACGGCCATGTTCCTGTAAGCAGCCCTAACAAAACTCATTCCGTCCCCAAAACTAGAAAGGAGGCAGGTTCATTTATCTTTTCCACTTTCTCCCTTTTGGCTGTATGCCTTGGTCTCTGATGCCACTGGGCATGCAAATCCTTAGACTGTAATACAGTGGGACCTTGACCATGTGTGCTTGGCCTGCTGTGACAGAAAGCTGCTAATTGGATGTGGATGCAGATCTGTATCCAGATTCTCTACACAGACTGAGATGCTTACACCCACCCAAGAAAGATGTTTCTCAATGACCTTGGTGTGAAATGAGTGCGTAAGGTATACAGGCTGGAACCTTGGACCTCACAGTGGGGATGTTGAGGGGAGTTGGGGCTGGGGCTCCAAGGTGAAAGGTGACAGGATGGTGGGGCACTACCATCAGAAGGGATTGATGGACTTCTCTTGGGTCTCTGCCTACTTTAATTAATCTATGAAAGGAGGAAGTGTGGCCCTGGCTTCCTTTGCTTTACTGTTGTGACACAGAGTCTCTTCTGCATGTGCTACCAAAACTGTGATTCCTCTCTGTCCTGAGTCCCTCAGTGGTGGCAGAAAAGATGAACACAGCCTTGAAATGGGAGATAGGTAAGCCCATCTCTTTTCAGAATAAAGGACTCCCTCTCTTGGGGTCTCTCAGTTGGGAGTTACAGTGAATGTTTCACAGTAAAAGCTTCTTCCTGCTTCTTGGGGTGTGGGGAGAACATGACAAGTATGCTTTATCACACTAGTTTGTGGAAGAGTCTGGACATGGGTACAGGTGACTTCCTAAAACCACATATGGGGTTCCTTCCCCCCCTTCTCTCGTGTTTTTTGAGAAAGTCTCACTATGTAGCCCTGGCTAGCCTGGAGCTTGCTGAATAAATCAGGCTAGCCTCAAACTCATAGAAATCCCTCTGCTTCCCGCCTCCCGCCTCCCGCCTCCCGCCTCCCGCCCCCTGCCCCATGACCCCTCCTGCTTCTGCCTCCCAAGTTTTAATCCCAAGTGGGGATTAAAGCTGTGTCTTAGTTATTTCTCAGTTTCTGTGACAAAGCAAGATGACCGGGGCATCTTATAAAATAATGCATTTAACTTGGGCCTCAGGTTCCAGAGGGTGGTCCGTGGTAGAGCATGGCAGCAGGTATTCAAGCTGTAGCTGAGAGCTTGTGTCTTGATCCACAAGCACAAGGCGGAGAGGGCTAACTTGGAGTGGTATGAGATGTTTGAAACCTAAAACCCAACCCCCAGTGCCACCCTGCCTCCAACGGAGCCACACCTCCCAATCCTCCCTAAACAGTTCCGCCAACTGGAAACCAAGCATTTAAATGCATTCTCATCCAAATCACCACAAGGTGTATGTGGTCACATGTGGCACACATTGCTTCTCGTTGCCCTGAATTTCTGTGGAGACAGAGAAGATACAAGCACCATAGCATTCCCAGTTCATTCTGACTGACTGACTAGAAGCAATGGCATCTTGCTTTACTCTGAGCTCTCTTGTACTAAGAAGGATTAATCATGTTTGATAATTACCTATTTGCCGTGTATTTTTCTATAGGTTGATTTTTAACTTTATATTACCCTGTACGTTTTTATATGTTGTGGTATATACATTTGTCAATGAGAGTTATCTTTTCTTCTGTGTGTTTGAAGGTACTATTCCTGGGGCTGCCATCACTTGTCTTGAAGTTTTACTCGAAGGACTTGGGTCATGAAGAAAGTTTCAACATTCCAGTATCACAACGCTGGATTCACTCATCTTTCCTTTCATTTTCCCTCCGGCTATACATGTGTGTGTGTGTGTGTGTGTATGTGTGTGTGTGTGTGTGTGTGTGTGTATGTGTGGTGTGTGTGTGTGTGTGTATGTGTGTGGTGTGTGTGTGTGTGTGTGGAGTGTGTGTAAATATTTTCCAGATTCTAGAAGGATCTTTTAAATAACTTTGTCATCTGTTTGAAGGGTTTTTTTTTTTCTGTTTTAGCAATGACTGTAGTTTTTTTTTTTTTAATCCAAATAAAATAAACCACATAGGCATGATTTATTAAATTATTTTTAATTTACGGATGGAATGCCACCTTTATGTATATAAGGTTCTATGTATTTGCATTCCCTTTAAATCTTGAGAGATTTCTGGAATATTCTATATAACGAATGTGTGTATTCGTTATCCAGGTCCAGCTGGATAATTATCCAGTGCTGTAGATAATGTTAAAACCTTTTAAAACGTGGTTCATCGGGGTTCCCTGTAAGAGTCTCCTCCAATCTCATTGTGACTTTAGAGTCGTCTTAACTACTCTCTTACAGTTATTTTTCCAATGACATTAGTGTTGTCTTCAAGCTTCAGTAGTAGCTTGAAGGGTTGTGGAACTGGTTCAGATTTTACCCTGGCACCTTCATGGCTGGACTACAACATGCCGGAGTCTCCTTGTCGGCATGAGCTATTCCCTTGCTCAAGCTTCTGGTTTTTCATGTTTTTTAATCGGAGTCCCAATTCTTCCCACATAAGTGCTGCTTATAGCTTTATATTTTCCTTCCTAGAAAAGTTTGTGTTTTGTTGATGCTCACCTACAGTATCTCCCCAGCTCCCTTCAACCTCCCATGAGCCTATGGGGTGAACATCTCCAATGTAACCAGGGTCACAACTCAGTGTCAACATGGCATGCCATTGGATATGGACTAGAGACATGAGCATTTACATTCAGACATGGGTAGGAAGGTGGAGGTAGGTAGGACACTGCATCTCAGGCTGTCTAAGTCAGCACTCCATCAGTCGATTAAGAGTAGAAGAATCATTGTCACATTAGTGAGTGCTATAAAACTGTAATAACGCAATGCTATTTTAAGATCTTTATAATGCAGCTAGAAGACAGCTCAGTATCTGAAGTGCTTGGCACACATTAGGACATGAGCTCCATCCCCTGAACCCATGTGACAACACTGGGCACAATGACACACGTTCTTGGCACCAACACTGCGGAAGCAGAGCAGGCTGATCCCTGGAGCTCACTGGTCAGCCAGCCTTATCAATCAGAAGTCTCCCAGTCACTGAGAGATCTGTCTGTAAGAGCAAGATAGGGATGGGAGAGATGGCCCAGAAGGTAAAGTACCAGCCATATGAACACTCGGAACCCCAGCACGTCTGTAGAGAGCCAGGCACAGGTGTCTGTAACCTGTCACAACTGTGTCAGGCTAGGTGAGCTCTGGGTTCAGGGACAAATGTTTCTCAAATGATAAGGTCAATAGTGGAAAACACCAACATCAACCTCTGGCTCCCACATGTGCACATGCTTGCACATGCATACACCTACACAGTTATGCATGTGCCCATACATGTGTGCATGTGCACACACACGAAAGAAAGAGAGAGAGAGCAGAAATAAATCTTGTCCTTCCATCAGCTTTAACTAAAAGTTGGTGCCTATTTCTGATAAATATGACTCTAGGGACAGCAAGTCTTGTGAACTCACTCTGCAGCATCAAGCTTCTCAAAGGTGACAAAAATGTATGTTTAAGCTTTTAATTTGATGAAGTTTCTAACCCAGAGAAAAGCATCCTTAATAGCATGCTGTGGCTGTACACTTCTTCTCATTCACTCTGTCCAGCCCTCCCTCTCCTCTCCGTGATGTACTACATTGAATGAGTCTCACAGTCTTGGAGTAAGGGATTCATAACGTTTGATTCTAGATTTCCATGAAATAAACACATCAAGGCCTTGGATGCTTCTCTTCACCTCCGTGGCCTTCTGTCTCCTCATCCCCAAGATGAAGGCATCCTAACTCCCAAGTGCCACTAAGGTCCCTGTATGTTGTCACTGATAATGGCAGTATAAATGCTGAAAGCATAACTGACTCAGGGGAAGCCTTGGAGCTCAGGAGAGAAGGGTGAAGAGATGGGGAGGGGGATGGCAGGCCCTCAGAATGGTAAGAAGCCATTTTTTAGAGCAGACTTCTTCCTGCACTGTGAAGCAGCCAGCAGCATCTTTGAGTCACTAAATGCCAGCACACTGTGCAGCAGACCTCATTAACATCCTCTAATTGGGTAGAAAGTTGGGGAAAAGTCTAAAGTAGAGAAACATTTTCACAAAATTCTTCTTCACTCTGAACTCCCATGCTCACAAGGATGACAGGGCCCCACAGAGAGAAGGAGCACCTTAGGGATATCGTAAGGGTTTTCACAGTAACTTTTAAAAGTTAGGAACCAGAACTTATACTGTTTTGCAGAGGCATTTAAATACAAAGTAATTTTTACCAATACTCACAACTAACTCTTGGCTTTCCGCCCGAGAAAGAAACACTGTTTCCCTGTTTGTTCTTTTTATTTTATTTTATTTTTTGTTCCCTGTTTGCTAAACAGACCTTTCCCCCCCATACAGGTCCTAATAAATTAGTGCACGTCACCAGCACTTTTGATGTCGGCCAGACTTTCGATTAGTGACTTTCTCCCGGCAAGGCCAGCTATGGTCACAGAGTTCTTTTCTTAAACTTCATACTATTCTCTGACTCCCAGGAAGTACACCTGTCAGCCAGCCCAGCCCCCTCCCTCTCTCATTTTCTTAAAAGCCGGAACTTGGTTTCATTTTTCACTCTTGATTTTAAAGCAGTTGGAAACCATGAAAGAGAAGGGGCCAGCAAGGGAGGTAAATAAATCTAATCACAGCGAAAAGGCGATGAAAGATCCGTGCCTACGTTTCCTCAATTTGTTCTTGAAATGATCCTTGACACACTCATTGACTGAGGACCAGCTCTTGATTCTCCAAGGAGAGGGTTCAGGAGCTGGGAACAAAAGATCTAGTTCTTTTCAAACACAAATTGGAGTCATTAGTTCCCACCTTTTCCTCTTCACATTTCCAGGCACAGTTAATAAGTAGCTAAATCGACTTCTTTGAATCCTGTGCCTGCTCCTTTCTCTCGCCCACCCTCCTAGACACATGTGGTTGGGCAGTTCATTCCTTAAGAGGAATGACACGAAGAAAGAAAGTCCTTGAAAAATGGCCACCAGCTACTTAAGACCTGTGGACATTTCTAGTAAACTGAACAGCTAAACCGTGGTTGAAAGAGGGAGATATAAAATCAAACTGGGCAGTGTGGCAGATCTTCTGAGTGTCATGCTGTGTCCCTGGCCCTTACTGTCCCTACGGTGGTCCATACAGGGCACTCCAGGGCTCCTGTAAGAACATACAACTGCCAATGTTCTTCTGATAGTTTTCTCAGGGGTGGTGATGGGAAGGTCTGGAGTGCTGTGGGGTTCTCTGGCTCAGAGCAGCAGCTGGCCTCTAGTCAATGTGGACTGGAGGGTAAACACAGTCTTCAGTCTCACAGGGTGCAGCTGCTCCACAAGCCTGTTCTGCTCTGTGTCCCAGAGACATGCCTTGCAAATGTGTCACTGACCACCTTAGCAAGGACTTTGGGTAGCAAACAGCATGGGAGAAAGAGAAATGTCTCCCCCTGGAGGAAGCACAGGCATGCTCACTGCCTACTATATTAGACTTAGTCCCCCACACTCAGCATTCCAACCCATTCATTGCCTGGACCAAGCTGAGGCCCACTGGAAGCATGTCTTGGGGAAAAGGGAGAATCAGGTCACAGGTTCTCAGGTTTCTAGCTGTCCTGTAGTCATAAAATCTTATCCCTGTTGCCCTGGTTTCATATCCTCCACCATCATCCTTGATACCAGGGAAGGCCTGTGGAGGGGCAGAGGTCTTGCACACTTCACGGGCCTCAGCTCTCCTGCTGATCGCATACCAGAAAGGTGACAAGCTCAAGAGCTGAATTTCTATTTGGTTCGAATTAGAACAATCACACCCTAATAAGATTTACCTTAAAACCATACTTCGCTCTATGAATCACATAAGAACACAATTAAGAAATGGTGCTCCAAGGATTTGGGAGCTACAGAACTAGAATCTGAACCACCCAAGTAGCAATTGGCACATACCCTAGAGGCCATGCTGATAACATACTGACTGTCTACAATAATAAAGCTGCTTTAAAATTCAGAATGTGACAAGTCCTTTTGCCTAAAGATCTCTCTCTCTCTCTCTCTCTCTCTCTCTCTCTCTCTCTCTCTGTCTGTGCAGACAGACCAACAGACTGCATAGAGTAACAACTCCATATAATTCCAGTTTTTGCTTATCTCTTATGAGACATTTGTTTGTCCTTGCTTGTTTGTTATAGCACTAAAGAGTCCATCTCACTAAGTGAATTCATTGATATTACAAATAGTTGGGAAATATAATTAATGGGAAAAAATAAACACTGTTCGGACATGATCTCTTTTTCAGTTGAAAGGGGTGCGCAAGGAAATAGCCGGCCACAGGACTGGCAACTCAGTTGAAGTCCAAAGGGTGTTTCTACCTCTTCATGGCTGACAAGTGACCGTGATGACCCCACAGCCATAACAGACATGAAGACACTGAGGACTTCACTGTTTCTACAGGCTACATGGACCCGGTTGTTCAGAGGGAGCCATGGCTGGTGTGGCTGAGGGACATTAGTTTTATATCTCATATATGGTTAACAAAATATAGTTCAGGAAAGTTCTTTCTGGGTTGTCTGTAAAAACTGAGGCTGGGCTTGCCGTTCCTGGTCTGCTAAACTCCACTGAGATTTCCCCAGTCACATGCCATTTCTAAAGATGCACATGAGAAAACATTGCAGAGGTGGGCTACCTGCCTGCAGAATCACACACCCATACCCCACCACCTGCTTCAAGGAAGAAACGAGACAGAGTCCGGAGGCTAACTTCCCCTGCTTCTGATGCTTCTCAGATTAATCTGAGAATGACACCACAAGGCTGAGGTAAGAAATGCAGGCAGTGGTGGCCCTCAACTCAGCGTTTAAAGAGAATCTTCGTGCTATGTTACAAAGAAACGTATTCACAGAAGTAATGTCCAAAACAAGCACCTCCACCTAGGATCACTTTGCTTGTTTGTTTGTTTGTTCTCTCATTTAAGAAGTTTCAGTGACCCATACAAGCATAATGAACCATCTCTACTAAAAATAGAGTATTTCTTGCCTGGCCTGACTTGACACTGATTTGTGGCAATTGGTTTTGAGGAGAGCAAACTTCTTCAACACACAATCCCTTATTGAGGGCCTGAGACACCCCAGGCCTGGTGCTGGAAGCTGCTGATTCAGAGGGCCATCACTCAAACTGGTGTCTTGAGAGACTTTATTATGATACAGACATTTTTCCAAGATAAAAAAAATAAAATAAATACACAACTTTGTGTTTTTCCACAGCCTCTGAAGACTGATTTCCCCCCCAAATTCTCTGTGAAATGGAAATTCAGGGAGAAATTAAGATGTGGTTTTATTCACCATTGTTAACTGTGGTTTCTAACCATGGCAGAAGCCTTGGGAGTTTCCTCACTTGGGCCAGAAACAGCAGAGAGGCTCCAATCTCTGTGCTTTTTTAAAAAGGGTCTTTTCCATCTGTTTCTTGAAATTCTCTCAACAGAATAAGGTACTGGTCAGGGAATTGCTGTTTGGTTGGACCAGAAAGGACTGAAGGCCAAGGCCAAATAGACCTCAAGGTTAGCTAAAAGGCAGGAATATAGGTTCTTCTGGCCCAGCCTCAATCCCAAAGATGGAAATGAAACAAAACCCAAGACTCAGCTGACAATACTCCTGCCCCTCTACTGGAGAGTTGGAAGCCAAACTGTGAGAAGCCACATGAAGTTGCGGGTATAATCCGCACACTGTCCATGTTCATACAAAGTAACCTAGGGAAAACTCCTCATGTGTATTCATATAGTGAGTATAGCCCATAAACTAGACAAGGACATTAGAAACTTATTATTGGTTAATCTATAAATAGATTAGTTATAAATGCAAAAATCATAAGTAAAATACCATTGATGACTAGGCACTCAATACATGATGTCTATGTATCAACTTCTCAGGGATATAAGGATAGACAGGTTATATTAGGAAACAACATTCACAGATTATTGTATGTGAAAAAATGTATAGGAAATCCAAAATAGAAAATTGAGGGGGCTACAAAGGTAAAACTTGACAGTTGGAAACATGACAGAAAAACCAAATTCATGGAAAATTTACAGGGTAGAGAACAATACAATAGGGAGTCAATAGTGCCACCTTAGAGGGAGAATCCTAAGTCAGAGACATGACAAAAAACAACAGCTCCCACTGCAGCACCTGTGTACCTAACTAATGCAATAAGGCAGGGGGAAAGAATAACTGACAAGCCACTAGAGAGCTAGAAAAAGTTTATGGAGAGAATTCTAGAAACTCACAATTTGCCAGAGTGAAGAAATAGGGATGACAAAGGGGGGTTGATGGATGGATTGCAAATCTGCACATGCGGGGTTAATGGGCAACAAAAGGGCTGATACAAGTTGTAAGGGAACACACTGATACAATGTTGTAAGGGAACACACTGATACAATGTTGTAAGGGAACACACTGATACAATGTTGTAAGGGAGCACACTGATACAATGTTGTTAGGGAGCACACTGATACAATGTTGTAAGGGAACACACTGATACAA